>JAEMOT010002238.1:0-27750 GCA_019297695.1 Apostasia ramifera
AATTATCTACATGTCACATAATTTAGTTTTATTTATGCCTTATTCATTCATTCTTAGTTAATTATATTATACACACTCAAAATATTATAAAAATTTATATATATATATTTTAATTTATTTTTATTATAATAAATAATTATAATTTTTTAATAATTTAATTATAATTAAATTACAAAAAATTTTAGCTGTTTATTATATTATTTTAAGAATATTTAAATATATTTTGAGTAAAAATTTTAAAATTTTAATGTTTAGGTGGCGGTAAAGAAAGAAGATATTCACGATGTGAATTGATTTTAGGACAAATCAACGTCTTAGTGTGGTATTGAGGAAGAGAAAAATATATATTATTAAGAGTAAAAATATAATTTTAATGATTTATTAATAGAATATTTTTTTTTAAATAGATTTTGATTAAGTTTTAATTCAAATGTGTGTATGTAAGATTTTGTAATGTATTGAGTGTGTTTAGTGTAATTAATTAAAAATGGATCGGTAAGGCATAAATAAAATTAAATTATGTGATTTGTAGGTAATTATTTTTTTATTTTAATATTAGGAGGTGTGTAGGATTTGAAATAAAATTAATTTTAAAAATAAAATTTGTGTTTGATGTAAAATAAAGTTAATTTTTAAAGTTAAAATTTGTGTTTGATGTGAAATAAAGTTATTAAAATTTATAATAAATAAAAAAATTATTATTATATTTTTTCTCAGTTTTGGATATTTGTTAAATAAAGTTTTAACATAATAATTAATTTTATATCATATTTTTCGTATATTTTAATATAATTATTAATTTTATTTCAAATAATTTATAATTTTTAATAAAAAAATATTTTTATTTAATTTTAATTTTAATTTTATTAAATTTAAATTTTACAAACAAATCTACCCTGGGAAAAATAAAAAAATTGGTGCAGTTTGGAGCTGTTTTGTTTTAACTCAATTTTAAAGATTTTGAAATCAAATCAGATTTCATTTGAATTAACTAAAATTTGATCAATTTCAATTAAATTGAACTTAATTTTTAAATTTTTTTGAATTTAAAAATTTATTTTGAATATGATATGTTTTATATATTTTAATTAAAGTTATATGTATTATATATTTATTTTTATATTGATTTTTAATATTCATTTTATATAATATATTAATATATATATATATATAATATTTTAAAATGTATTTTGTAAAAAAGGAAAAATTCGCATGTTATGTAAAATTTTATAAATACACATTATTTTATAGTTTAAATTTTTTTTAATGTTTAGATAATTATTCCTACAGAAAATACTATTGCATAAAAGCCATGACAAACTAATAAAATTCAATATAGTCCTAACTTATTACTGTAAATGAGTATCCCCAAACTTCGGGTTCCAAATTTAGATCTGAGTAGTGCAATAAAAAGTGGTCCTGTTCACATTATTCTTGTAGCTACTTTTCGTTTTTAAGAAAATAGAAAATGTCTTTCATCGTATTCTATGTAAAGTTTAGCATGTTAATTTTATTTTACATTTTATAAAAAATTTTATATCATATAATATAAATGTTAATATAATTAAATTTTATTTTTTATTATATATATATTATATAAAGTTAAAAAATGTTTATTTCAAAAGGTAATATTTCCTCAGCCAAACTAGTAAGTTACTTAGCGGAATAATTATGGTAAATTTGTTTATATTCTTTTTTTTTTCTTTATTTTGTTTAGCTATAATCATTTTAGTTGATCTTCTTGGGTCATGGATCTTAATAAAGGTATTAATTTATCCTATGTAATTGTTTAGAAGTTAAAAGTTTTTTGTGATTTAAAATGGATGCAAAAATTGATTTTGGGTTGGTTGGTAGATTTTTTTTTTGATGGTATATTACTCGGTAGATTTTTTTTTTGATGGTATATTACTCGGTAGATTTGGACTCTGGTAAAGCTATCAATTTGTCTATTAAATTACTTTTTGCCTTGTTTCACACATTTTATATATTATAAAGATGTCTATATATATTTATAAATGAAATTTAGTTGAAATATTAATGTAAAATTTAATGTCCTAGATTATTATGAAAAAAATTTTGACTTGACAAATTTGGTAATACTATTAACTTTGAAATTTTACTAAGTTCTGTCGGCCAAACGATGGTAGGGTGTCACGTGTGGTGTGGTACCCCTAGGGGCCTGAACTCAATAATTATTGCTCCTCTTTATATAATATTTATTATTTTATTTATGTATTTTTATTATTATTATATATATATATTTTAAACATCTGTGTTCATTCTATTGCACTTGCACGAAATGAACGTAGGTGCGCACAGCGTGGGCCGGACCCACTGCGTGAAGCTGGTGCACCGCTTGTACCCGGAGGTCGACCCGAGCCTGAACCCGGACCACGTGCCGCATATGATGAAGAAGTGCCCGGACTCCATCCCGGACCCTAAGGCGGTCCAGTACGTGCGCAACGACCGCGGCACACCCATGAAGCTGGACAACAACTACTACCGCAACATCCTCGACAACAAAGGCCTCCTCCTCGTCGATCACCAGCTGGCCCATGACCCGCGAACCCGCCCCTTCGTCAAGAAGATGGCCCAGAGCCAGGACTACTTCTTCACCCACTTCTCCCGGGCCATCGCCCTCCTCTCCGAGAACAACCCCCTCACCGGCGAGCAGGGAGAGGTCCGCCACCACTGCAACCTGGCCAACGGCCACCACTCCGACGAGTGATTCAGCTCTTTCTCGGTATTATTATGCAACTGTGTCTCTGTTTTGCTTTGCTGCGTATTTAGCTTTCATTAATTGGCTTTTATGTATCGATCTGGGAGTTGGCTTGGGAGGTGGTGTTTTGATGTGATGGACGGCCGTGATGGAGTTTGATGTTTGGATCCATTCCTGAATGGATGGATGATGATGCGTTTCTGTTCGTAGATGTTCTTTTCCACGGTTTTTAATGCTATTAATATTTCTGAAACTTTTTTTTTTATGAAAAATTGGTCCTATGCTATTAATATTTGAATGCTAGCAGGAACGCTTGAGATGGAATGGAAATTTTTTTATTAGAACCAATTCCTTCAAAATCAAAAAAGTTTAAATTGTTCATGTCAAATTCGTAAAATTTTTAACCAATTTAAATTAACTCTATTTAAGAAAATGTGGTTTTTTATTAATCTTCTTTTATCACTATCGAAAGTTTAAATAGCATAAACTATCATGTTTCTCGGTTCAAATTTAGTTCATGTTTACCTAGCGTTGTAATTGAACAACCTAATTTTTAGTTCAATAAAAGCTTTTTAGTATTTGATTTGTCAATATTAACAAATAAATTTAAATATAATTTTAAAAATTTAATTAGTAAATAAATAAATTTAAATATATTTACATTCAGTTTGTTAATATTTGTGAATTATTTGTATAAAGTTTATAAATATATTTATTAATTATTAAGATTTAATGTGATATGTTTTTAGATATTTTAGTATATTTTATTTATTAATAAAGAAAAGATTTTGAGTTATGATGATGATCACTTATCCATGAGTACATTAATGATTTTTGTACTCGAGAATTTAAATTTATATGTGTTTATTCATGAATATATTAGTAAGTTTGTTTATAAATTATATGAATTAAGTTCAAATATATTTGTATATTTGTAAGTCAAGCTCGAGCTTGTAAATGAACATGAATTTTTATTTAGTTCGGTTCATTTACAGTCTTAAACTCCTTTAATTTTTATGTCATATCCCTTTATTTCATTTTACAAAACGAAAAATGTGTATGCCACAAGTAGAGATGAACTCGAAGTATGATCATTTTTTTATATTACATTACAATTTTTATTAGGAGGTAGGATACCTCTATCTTTACTGATTTTTGTAATGTCTTCAAGTAAGGATATTGAATTTATATTTGTTGAAATAGTGCTAAGGCCTTGTTTGGTACGAGAACTAAATCAGGATCAAAATGATACTAATTTAAAAAATAATAATAATAATAATAAATAAAAAATTTTAATCATTCTACACAAATTTTAATATAAAAAAAATATTATTTTACTTCACATATTCAATAATTTTTTAATAAAAAAGTTAATTTTATTTTACATCTTAGATCAAAATACTCGATTCAAATATTTTGATCTAGGATGTGAAATAAATTATAAATTTTTATTAAAAATTATTGAGTATATGAAGTAAAATAATATTTTTTTATATTAGAATTTGTGCAGAATAATTAAAAAAATTTTATTTATTATTATTATTGTTATTTTTAAAATTAGTATCATTTTTATCCTGATTTGGTCCTTGCGCCAAATAGGGCCTTATGCGTGGTGTCTAAGCTTAACATCTTTTAATAATATAAAAAATTATAAATATATTATTAAAAAGCTTTTCTGAGTAAAAAGGATTGTGTTTTGGATAATATCTCACGTACCGTACGTGTGTGTGTACAGTACTGTTAAGAATAATGCATGGGTGGATAATAATAATGATAATAACTGAGGAACAGCAAGGCAACGACAGATGAGCGGTGATCGCAAGCCCTTCATTTTAATTAATTAATGTCGGTCGCATCGTGCTTTCAATTCTCATGTGCTCACTGTCAGAAAAAAAACAAAAAAATCTCATGCACGTCCTCATCATCATAAACGCTTTTGATCTGATCTTTTCTCAATTTGATTTTTTTATTCAAGCCTTATTTAGTTTGAAAATATTTTTTTTATAAAAAAAATATTTTATTTTTAAAATTTAATAACAAAAAAATTTTCAATCTAAATAAGATTTGAATAAAAAAATTATTAGAACTAGTAAAGAGCATTAAATTATTAAATTTTACTTGAATTAAAAAGAAAAGAAGAAGATCAAATAAGACATGACAAAAAAATTATCAGAAAAAATTCTACATATTTAGATATAATGGCTCTGTTTGGTAATAAAAAAAAATTTGGTTGGAATTTATAGTAATTTTTGAAAAATTTGTATGATGTAAAATAAAATAAGTTTGTTATATTAAAAATTGTGTATGATGTGAAATAAAGTTGATTGATTTATTGAGAATTGTGTTGGATGTGAAATAAAGTGATTGTTTAATGTTGTAATTTGTGTGAGATAAGATATAAAATAATTTTTAAAAATTTTTTAAAATAAATTTAAGATTTTGACCATGGGTAATTTTAGCCATAATTTTTAGTCCATTGCCAAACAGGGCCTAAGGATCAGTTATTTGACAGAACGCAGTAGAAATAAAGAATTCATCTACTGACCTCATCCAATAGGATAAAGACATATTATTGTTGTTGATTATCTCAAAAATTAATTTAAAATCAAAAATATTTTGAGTGGGATAAAGAAATTATCTTTTTCTTAGTTTTTGTCTTCTATTTGTCGTTAAAATCATGTCACATATTGGTTTTGGTTTTAAAAATGCATTGAAATAAATAATTCAAATAATAAATCATAACTGAACAGATTAAAGTCTTTCTACTTTTTCAGATCATAGAAAAGAAAACATGAGTTCTCAATTAGGAAAATTTATTGGGTTCATTAGGTATTCATCCGCCAATAGCATAGAGCCACACGAATGAATGGTCCCCACTTTACATTAAATGTCAAAATGACATTAAGTTGCTATTGGTCATGTGATTGCTGATCGAATTATTTGCAGGTCGGTTGGCTGAATCTTCTGTTTGCTCGGATCAGACCATCTATTCAGCCACCAGATAAATAGATATTAAGTAGGTATTTATAATGGAAATCATCTTAACATCAATTCGAGAAAATGTGATTATATATGATACTCACTATTTTAGACAAATACCTATTTGATTTTAAACTATATCTATTTTTCTTCAACAAATACCTACTTCATTTGATAGCCAAACAAACTGTCCGATCAAAACGAACAGATTATCCGACTGACTGACTGGACGATTTGTTCAACCACTGGGCAAGTTAACACTGTTTACACTTTACAGTATTGTACACAAAGCGGGGCCCATTTATCTGCATGGCTCTCCACTATTGGCAGATGAACGCTACATTGTCAGGCTTCCAAATCCAATAATTTTTTCTCAACTAGTGCTTAACAAGTTAATACCCTTTGTTTTTTCTTTTTTTGATGAAGCTTTGGTTTATGTTTTGAATTTAACAATCCAAAGAACCTATCTAAAATATAAATGTTAAAAGAAAAATTTCTTTTTCTCTGATGGCCTTTAAATATTTTAGTAAAAAATAATCTGACTGAATGATAAGAATCTAATTGGGCTCTCGTAGCAAAAGCCTTTGTTGACAGCCCAAGAGATATTCTATAAAATTTGATCAACAAACTCCAGGCCCATGGGATGCTACATTCGCATTAAATCATATTAGAAATCATATTTTGAAGTATAATCATAAATATACATACATACATATATATAAATATATATATATACATACATATAAATACATATATATATAGACACACACATATATATATATGTATATAAAGCTTAGGATTGACAGGTGCATAATTGAGGTAATTTTTTTATTCAACATAGATTTTTAACTATAAAAATTAATTTTATGTCATATCCAACATAAATATTAAAATTAAGAGTATTTCATATTTTACACACGTTCTAATATTAAAATAAATTTCTCTCCCATTAAACTTAAAAAATAAAATATTTTTTCTTTTATTTAAAGAAAAAGCTCGAACCAAACAAGGTCTACATACAAGTTAAAAAGTAATTTTTGAAATCTATTTTGTAAAGAAGTTTTAATCATAAGCTTCCATATATTTTTTCTATTATCATTTATGCAGACTTTAAAAATATTATTTTTAATACTAGGGTCTGTTTGTTTGTAAGATAAAAT
Organism: Apostasia ramifera; assembly: GCA_019297695.1. Lineage (NCBI taxonomy): Eukaryota > Viridiplantae > Streptophyta > Magnoliopsida > Asparagales > Orchidaceae > Apostasia > Apostasia ramifera. The sequence goes on from JAEMOT010002238.1 coordinate 6,859, forward strand.
TTAACAAGATTAAAATTAAACTTAAATAAAGATTTTTTTATTGAAAGTTGTGAATGATATGAAGTAAAATTAGTTATTATGTTGGGGTGTGTAAGGAATGTGATATAAAGTTAGTTATTATGTTGGGATATGTGAGGAATGTGGTATAAATCAGTTATTATTTTAGTAATGTGTGTAATATGTGAAATAAAATTAATTTTTAATATTAAATTTTATATATAATGTGATATATCTGATTAAAATTAAACCAGGTTAATTTTAAACAGGCAAACAAACAGGGCCTAAAAATCAAATATTTCTTGAAAAAAATAAATATGTTAATTTAAAATATTATTTTGTTCATGATAATGCACTTGATATTAATGCTTTAGATATGTTAATGCTACTTTCAATTAAGTTTAGGCATGACCTAAAATTTAATCAACTTATATGCAAGCGGGACGTTATTAATGATATAACATGTTAAGAAAATTTCATTCAGATTACTATTTACTCATCGACAATATTTTATTTGAGGGAAATTAACAATCATCAATAGGCAACAATGACTCACATGAGTTTTCTAGAAGCTAAGATTCGTCGAGAATGTATATTTATGTGAAAGCTTAACTTGAGTTTAAAAGGTAATTTGAAGCATAGAGATCAGAGTGAGAATATAGAAACATAGAAAAACGTCACATAAAACATTAGAAAATTTACTTTGGAGTTTTAACAAACAAAGTAACTATTACTTTACCTCTTATAACATAATATTACTATTTAGTTAAAAAAAAATTATATTAGCTTTATGGGATCAGGAGATTAATATATTAATAATGAGAATTAATGTGTCACTTTTTTTTTACTAAATTGCAAATATTTATGTTTGGAATGTTAAAATCATAATTACTCATGTTTTTCGAAAGTTCTATGTAAATGTCTCTCAGACGAGCAATTTCTTTCATTTGGGGCTCAACTAAGTTAACTGGGTCAAGCCGAAATCATCCATAAAATCTGATAATTTGGCGATTTTTGAAGTCCCTGAAGCTGGTGCCTTGACGATGTTCCCTAGGGGTGGCAAAATGGGTTGGTGGGTCGGGTTCGGGTCAAACCCGAATCCGACCCGACCAAAATAGCTTCAACCCGAACCCGACCCATTTATTAAATGGGTCAAAATCTATGACCCGAACCTGACCCGATTAATAAATGGGTCTGGTTGGCGGGTCGACCCGACCCGTTTATAGGGTATTTTTTTGATAAATGCCGAACCCGAACCCTACCCGACCCAATTATGCCCAATCCGAACCCGACCCGTTTAATAAATAGGTCAAAATTCATGACCCATATCCGAAATTTGCGAGTCGGGTTTGGATCGAGTTCACGGGTCGGATCATATATTGCCGCCCCTAGTCCCTATGCAGGATTGAAACATCGAGCAGAGCAAGCAAGTAGGAAGTGGAATCGATCTTGGTGAGCAGTTCCGTGCTATGGCCATTGAGCATTGTCAATGTCAAGTCCATCGAGAGACACCAGCGCTGCCAGAAGTTAGAAAGGATCCTCAAGAGAGGAGGAAGACAGTGATGAATCCCAATTAACTTGGAGGCGCTGCTCAAAAACTAGTGGAAGAGTTTTTCAAAATAAAGCATTTTCATTTCACACATCTAGTCAGCATGATGGCAAGCCAACTAGCAAGCCAGCCTACCTCCACTGATAACACATTTATTTTCAGGTAACTTATATTCCAAATCTTGAGGTAAGATCATGCCTCACTGCTAAGTGGGATGCTCCCATCTTTCTCAGGTGTCTACTCGCAAGGCTTACCCCCACAACCAGACTAAGGCTAATACCACCTTCAACTTCGGAAGAGAAGAAGGAAAGATGATGCTTTTCAATATTCGGAGCTAGATGACGATTGGCCGGTGCCCATGACCACTGGGTTCCCAAACCCGGGTTGGGCCCATGATGATTGGAAAATTAGGTCAGACAGTTGAGGGATAAGGGAAACGACAGATCTTCGCCATTGGTCACTATGTCTGACGAAGGCTTTTGTTGCCTCTCGCTGGCAGGTTAATCCCTGTATTTCCTAGTACATGTATGTGGGCTTTCTGCTTCAGCTTCTCAAGTAACTAAGAACTGAGAGCACATTACTTGCTTTTTTTGGTCGAACGTTTGTGTATACTGTGATACATAATGTAAGAATCTACAAGGTCTTGTGTGATGACAACAATGAACTCCTTATGTTCCCAACCAGACTAGGGCAACATCTCAATCTATCGTACTCATGAAGCTTCCAAATTAAATCCTTCTGCTTCTCGATCATGATCACTTAGTTGATCAATTACAGTATGTTTAACAAATAGTGATTGACGTTGTAGATATACGCTGAAGTATCATCTTATAGTCCTCATCATTTTTGATAAGTTATGCTTTATATAAATGTGTACCAATATACTTACACACGATTTTGATATTCTACTGTTTAGAATCTAAAATTATGACTCAAAATAGTTTATTTTGGTATTTTCTAAGTTATTATTAATATTAAATTTAATTACCTTCACTTTTCCACCTCCACTAGTTTGGTTTTCGTTAGTTGAAGTTAATAGCAATGTACGTAAACAACACAATGTATTATCAAAATCTACGATACACAGAATAAAAAATATCATGTAACTAAATCAACAGTAATATAATTGTTGAAAAATGATCTAGAATAAAATTTAAAATGCAATACAACCTTCAGATTTGCAGATTAAAATATGCAGTCTACTTATATATTTTGAAGAAAAGAATTAGTTAAAATTACAGTTAGTAAGATGTTTAAAATAAATACAGAAGAAATAAAAATAGAGAATTTGAATCACTCGAAAACTTCTACAACTGTCTACCACATTACAAGTGAGTGACTCTAGTAATGGCTCAAAGTCTATTAATGAAGCTATTTTTTTTCATGGAGTTGACTAAAGTTTGGGTTGTATAGAAGTCGCCCAAATTCAGCTCATAATTTGGATTTAAACTTGTTTATTTTTATATTTTTTAGGAAATGCGAAAAGTATTAAATAATTAAATAATTATATTTATTATTATTATTTTTGAAAGTCGGTTTAGGCCTAAATTACTCAAAAGTAAAGCAGTACATCAAGTACAAAGCTGACGATCTTGGCTTATGATCGTATGAAGATCATGAGGAAGGGGCATTCCCCCCTTCCCACTGGATATCGAAATAGAAGCAATATAATCGGCTGCCTTATTTGCAGCGCAATATACATGTGAAATTCTATAATTTGTAAATAAAGACAAAACGTGCGTGAAAGGAACAAATGTGCTGTCCATAGTGCAAATGTTGGTTGCTTGGAGAAGATCCGCAATGACAGAAAAGGAGTCCCCCTCTATTCACAGTTCGTCTGTCACATCTATTCATTCGCTCGCTATTTTTAATTATGTTTATTACATAATATGAGAAGCGCTGTATTTTGAAGTTACTTGATCGACATGCTATTGCGTGTTTTGAGTCTAACAGCTACAATATAGTCAGACAAGCCACGTGAAGCAGGAGAAGCATCTTATTTTTCTTCTTCCTGAAATACCCCCCAGCACGGTTGCCTAGTTGCGACTATATAATCTCCTCGGCCTTTTTAATTTCGTCAGGGTAGTATTGGAAAGTCCTCCTTCATTTCCTAATAATCCTCAACGAATGTATAAATTATTTCTAGATCCCTGAACTAGGAGATCCTTGCAGAGAGATTCCGGATTTAACATTATATCAATTAAGTCCACTTGTATCTTCTCCCAGTCTGATTGGTTGGATGATTGATTTTTGGAGAAAAAAATGTATTTTTTAAATTTAATGAAAAAATAATTTTAATATTAAAATATATTAAATATAAAATAAAATTAATTTTAATATTTATATTTATATTAAAATTAAAATTTATATTAAAGTAAAAAAATATTTGAAATAAACGAGGTTAGTGTTTTTATTTTCGCCACAGAAGGACCAGGGTGCAATTTCTTTTTTAACATTACAACCTTTAAGATTTTTTTTTAACAATTACTTAAATAAATATTAATAAATAATATTTTTATTAGTATTTAAATACACCAAATAGTATTATTTAAGATATGTATTTCAACATAATACATAAAAAACTTTTAATATAATATGAGTATTTTATCTTTCTAAACAAGTATTTGTTTTAATTCATGAGTATTATAAACCTAATTTTTTTAAATAATTAATTTAATATAATGCACATGAATATTAAATTTAAATTTTAAATTTTAAATTAAATAATAGAAAATATTTATTTTAATTTTTATAATAAAATTATGACCATAAAAATTTCTCCGATCAGAGGAGGAGGATAGTGTTGTGAAATTATGATATTAATTATTTGCAAATATAGTTTTTTTATTTAATTTTAATAATTTTGTTTTATGTCACACAAATTTTAATATTAAAAATTTATTTTATTTTACATTTACATAAATTTTAATAAAAATCATTTTTATTTTAACTTTTAATATTTAAATAATTTTTACTTTAAATTAAGTATTTGTAATTTTTTTTATTGTAATTATATATTAGGACAATTTTATTCGTGACGAGATTTCACAAATTTATTGCGTTAATGATTGAATCTTTAAACTCAGTTGTACCTGTGGAGGTGCCGCCAACTTCAGGCACCCCTATGTAAGTTTTCATATTAATTTGTCTTTTTATTTTATTTATTTATTGATTTTTTATAGCTATTTTATTTTTATTTATTAAGCTCCGACTGTCTGGTCACAAAATATCCACCCTCTAAACACCGCCACTCTCTCGCTCTCTCCCTCTCTCGCTCTCAACTTCGACGCTTCGACTCTCTCTCTCTATCTCTCTCCCATTCCACTCTTTCCACCTCAATGCCGGCGATATTTGGCCGGAAATCATAGAAGATGCCAGGATCTGACACTACGATCCAACCTCCGGTGAAAGCCACGATTGTTTCGGCCAAAGCCCTTGCTTGCCACCCTGATTCGCAACTCCATTCTGGCAGGCGGCTCCAGACGCGAAGGCGTAGTAGGAGGCGCGGATTGCCCGTTGCCGGAGGCATCTGGAGATCTCAATCCTACGCTGCAAGCGGCCGGGGGAGCGGCCCGGTCACACCTCTTCTTCGTTGGAAGTTCGAAGATGCAGAGCGTTCCAGCAAGCAGCGGCCGGTTAACTGCAACGAATCTTGTCGGAAGCCCAAGAATCCAACTTCGAGGTCGGCAGTCTCTGCGAGGAAACTTGCCGCAGGGATCTGGCATTTGCAGCTCACGGGGGCTGGTAGCGGCGGTGCTAGTCGCGGAGAGGCCGGTGGAGCCCGAAATGGTTTGGAGGTTGGTCGGCTATGATCTATCATTTAAACCTAGGGTTCCCCCCCCCCCCCCCGCCTTAGATTTTTTTCAAATCTCGAGTTTGTTTGACAGGAGGAAATCATATTTTCTTGCGAATCTCGGCTTCTTTCTTTCTTTTTGTAGGTGTGATGAAATGAGGTGGCGAATTGGAGCAAATAAATGTCTCCTTTTCATCTTTTGTATTATTACATTCTGAAGGGTTTTTCACCAACCAAAGAGCTTTTTGATTTCAGCTTTAGTAATTTTTGAAATTCAGCTGTAGTCTATGATTGCTTTAATACATATTTGGTTAGTGGAAGAAGACCAACTTCTCTCTTGGTAGGCAAAACCTGTTAGAATATGAAATTATCCTTGTGTCAAAAATTTAACATGGAATAAGAGCCAGGTCTCAAGTTCTCAAGTTTGAATCTTGATGACCTCCATTTATCTCAGCATAATGTTAAAAAAAATGTCTATGCTGAACTCTATACTACAAAGCAAATAAGCTTGCACGTGAGGGGGCGTGCTAGAATATAAAATGATTCTATGCTATGACCGGCAGGCTTGTGCTTTTAGGTTAGTTGATGACCAAAAATTTAACAACACCCTCCCTAAGCAAATTCATTTAAGTGAATTTGTCAAACCAATTTTTTACATCAGATGAAGCCAAATCCAAAAAAACAGTATGAAGCTGAATAAAGAAAAAAAAGTATGAAGTCTAAAACATCTACCACATAGTATCACAATCAAGTGAAAGCCACTTCTAGAGCCGCTTTAAATTTCAAATCCTATTTTACTTATATTGAAAACGAACCTATTATCAAACAGCCTTAAGAAAATGCTAAAGAAACTAGAAATGTTGTATTCCCTAATTCTACAAATTGCTTAAAGATTCTGAGAAGAGGTTATTATTTCCCAACTTGTGTCAGGAACTTTAGTGATATGTTGTAAGATTAGGTTCATTTGTTTTGAGGAAAAAAAAAAGAAAAAATTATTTTAACATTGCTATTTGTGTGAATGTAAAATAAAGTTATTTTTTATTGAAGTATGTGTAAAATGATACATAAAGTTGAAATTTATATGAAATATGAAATAGATATCAAAACCACTTTTTAGGATGAATTTGGGTATTTTGGGGGTCAGGCAAAGCTGCTGTCATGAAATCAAACGAATCATTGGCTGACTTTGTTGATTGATTTCATTATTATGTTCCTGATCGTCCCTGTCTTATGATTTATGAAACATGGTTGCATGAAGATGATGAATGCTTTGTTTTCAGTGTGGTTTTCCTTTTTATTCTTTGAAAAGGATGATTCCTTCTGATAAAATGGTCACTCATTTCTTCTTAGCAGCATGGCCATAGCAATTGGCAGCCTTCATTGTCTGCTATCACTGCTGTGAAAATCTCCATTTTGGCCTAGGCTGCACTTCTTATGATATAACTGCTTGTCTTTTCGTGGGCTTCCAATTTGACTGATATATATATATATATATATGTATAAAATTTGTTATTTGGTTCATGCAGTTTACTTCTGCTGCGTTGCTTAATCCTGCAATGGAGAAGGCTACAAAATGGGATACTGGGTGCATGAAGACATCAGAAGAGGTTTTCCAATTTGCCAGTCAACTTAAGCTTCTCGAGGATCGAAAGATCTCAACTGCTTCGATTGTTTCTTCACTCCAGACAGAGCTTGAGGGAGCCCAAGCTCGGATCTATGAGCTTGAGGCTGAGCGACAATCGGCTAAGAAAAAGTTGCATCATTTCTTGAGAAAGCTTGCAGAAGAAAGATCATTGTGGTGCACTAGAGAGCATGACAAGATTCGGGCTATTGTTGATGATATGAAGAGTGATCTGAACAGGGAAAGGAAGAACCGACAGCGAGTTGAGATCGTGAATACCAAGCTGGTAAATGAGCTTGCAGATGTCAAGCTATCGGCAAAACGGCTCTTTAAGGACTATGAGAAGGAAAAGAAAGCGAGGGAGCTCATGGAGGAGGTATGCAATGAGCTTGCAAAAGAGATTGGAGAAGACAAGGCTGAGGTTGAAGCTTTGAAGAGGGAATCTATTAAGATTAGAGAAGAAGTGGAGGAGGAGCGAAAGATGTTGCAAATGGCTGAGGTTTGGCGTGAAGAAAGAGTTCAAATGAAGCTCTTGGATGCAAAGCTTGCACTCGAGCATAAGTACTCTAAATTAAGTGAGTTGCAAGCAGAACTTGATGCATTCTTAAGTGCTCGAATGGCAACAGGTCCAGATATAGGAGTGATTAGAGTAGCTGAGCTGCTCAAAGAGGCAGTGGATTTTGTCAAGATTGAAGAAATGAAGGAGTTCAGTTACCAGCCTCCGGCTTCATCGGAGGACATTTTTGCTGTATTTGAAGAACTCCAGCCAAAAGAAGAAAACCATGAAAAAGATATTGAACCTTGTTATGGATTCAGCCCGACAAGTCATGAATCTAAAACCCACTCTGTGAGTCCTGCAACTGAAGTCTTTCTAGAGAAACCCACAGGGAGATACGCTAATAGCGATATGGAAGAAGAAGATACCGGCTGGGAAACCTTGAGTCCTGGAGAGGAGCAGGAATCAAGCAATTCTCTTGGAGGCAGCGAGCCTTCTGTGAACGGTAAGTTTGAAGAAATTAAGGGTGAAAACTGCAAGGGGAATAGTGAGGTTGCAGAGATTTACTTAGCAAACGATAAGCAATCAAGGAAGATAGGTGCCTCCTTAGCTAGGCTATGGAGGTCATCATGCTCAATTGATGCTGAAATTGACAATAAAAACTCAACTGAAATGAAGATTGCAAGGCTTTCAGATGGAAGAATGTCCAATGTAGCTCTATCTCCTGATAATGGGTTTCATAAAATTGGTCTCAGCCCGCCCAGGGTGGATCAATGGTGCTCTCCTGATTCATTGTATCCTCATTCGACACGGGGAATGAAGGGATGCATTGAGTGGCCACGGGGTTTGCAGAAGCATAGCCTGAAGGCTAAGCTGTTGGAGGCAAGGATGGAGAGCCAAAAGACTCAGCTGCGCCATGTTCTCAAGCAAAAAATCTAAAATTATGTTAGTTCCTGAATTCGTAAGGTACGTATCTCTGAAATCATGGCTTTAGCAGTATTTGTTGTACACAGATTTTCCCTGCTCATGTTTGAGCTTTTCTTATATTCCTTCTGCATAAGTTTACCTCAAATCAAAGATTTTCACTTATTGATATACCTATTCTATGTTCTATTAACCTCAGATCAGAGATTTGCACTTATTAAAATAGTAATCCTACAAATCACCGGGCTTTCGTAATATCCACCAACAGCTTATAGTGATCTCCCTCAACTCTTTCTTCCTCTTATTCTAATTTCTCTCAGTTGAAGTCTATCTTATTTATTCTTCTCTTTCTCATCCTTCTGAAAATGCTTGTTATAAGAATAAAGTTGTTTATTCGGACCAAGGGAACCAGACCAACCCAATATATGCACTGTGAATCCAGCTAATTTAATAAATGAGTAAAAAAAATATTATTAAATGCGTTGTTATCAGATCCCAAGTCCCGGATGAGAAACGCAGAGAGTTGCGTTAGGTAGTCGATAGCCAGCGTAACACTAATCGAATCAATCATGATATGAATCTTTTAAGAAATTTTTTTAAAGCTAGGGCGTTTCTTGGAAGTGACATGCTATATTGCTTAAATACAGTGAGAAATGGGTAAGAGTCGCTGCATTAGCGCTCGAGTGTAGTAAGCTAGTCCAACATATTAGAACTCAAGCCAGTAGGATTAGATTAGGAATTTGGAATATAGGCATACCCTGACAGGCAAGCTAATAGAGTTGGTAGACATGATTCATAGAAAGATTAATATTTTGTGCTTACAGGAAACAAAATGGGTTGGGGAGAAAATCAAGAAAATTGACGGCCTAGGTTTTAAACTTTGATATTCTAAATAGAATAAAAATAATAATAGAGTATGTATAATTCTAAATAAGAGCTTGAAGGATCACGTATTAGAAATCAAGAGAAATGTGATAGAATTATGCCTTTAAAAATAATAATCAATGGAATGATTATTAACATTGTAAGTATATATACCTATTAAGTGGGTTTGAATGCAGGCATAAAAAAAATTTAGAATAATTTAGAAGAGTTAATAACTTAATACAAGAGATATCCCAGGAGAAAAGATTATTTATCAGAGAAAATCTAAATAGATATGTTAGAAGTATTACTGAGGAATTTAATAGCATTCATGATGAATATGGTTTAGAGAAACAAATAACAACAACAACAACAACAACAACAACAACAACCAAGCCTTAATCCCACTAGGTGGGGTCGGCTACATGAATCCTTTGTTTCCATTGCGCTCTATCAGTTACCAAATTCTTATCTAAGTTTAAGTAACTAAAATCATTCCTTATAGTTTCTTGCCATGTCTTCTTTGGTCTCCCTCTTCCTCTTTGTACATGGGCAAAATCCAATAACTCAATTTTTCTAACTGGAGCTTCAATTGGCCTACGATTTAGATGTCCAAACCATCGAAGCCGACTTTCTCTAAGTTTATCCTCAATTGGTGCAACACCAACTTTCTTTCGGATATACTCATTTCTCATTCTATCCTTTCGTGTATATCCACACATCCATCTTAACATTCTCATTTCTGCAACATTTATTTTATTTGTATGTTTCTTCTTTGCAGGCCAGCATTCAGCACCATATATCATCGCTGGTCTTACTACAGTTTTATAAAATTTACCCTTAATTTTGGATGGGATTTTTCTATCGCATAACACACCAGAAGCATTTCTCCATTTTACCCAGCCTGCTTGAATCCTGCTAATAACGTCATTATCTATTTCGCCATAAGAAGGATTATTTTAGAGTTTTTTTTAGCATGATCTTACAATTGCTAATACTTTATTTAAGAAAAGAGATAAGCATGTTATAACTTATAGGAATGGATCTTCAAGAATTCAGATTGATTATTTATTTATAAGAAAACGAGATCGCTTGAATTATAAAAATTGTAAAGTCATTCTAAGTGAATGTTTGATTACCCAATATCGATTAGTGATTTTAGATTCCAAGATAAAGTATTGGAGAAGAAATAATAAGCCAAAACACTATTCTTGGACTTGATGGAATTTAAAGAATGAGAATAAATGAATCTTTAAGAAGAATGTTCTAGAATTTGGGCAGTGGAACATCAATGAGGAAACTGATCTTATATAACTGACGATTGCTAACTATATTTGTAAGATGATGAAAGATGTGTTGGGAGAATCCAAAAGAGTGACTCCAAATAATAAAGATGCTTGGTGGTGAAAAGATAATGTATAAAAAAAATTAAGAAGAAAAAAATTTGTTATAAAAATTAGTTTAAAAATAAGAATAAGAATAAGTGAAAGAAATATAAAATGGCCTGACAAGAGTCTAAGAAAGTAATCTGTAATGCAAAAAAATAACTTTTAAGAATTTATATAAGAAGTTAGATACTAAATAGAAGAGAAAGACATCTAAGGATAGCTGAAGCAAGGGACAAAAATTAAAAATATATTAAAAATGAAGATCAAAAAGTACTTTTCATGAAAGAAAATATCAAAGATAAATGAATGAGTTACTTTCAATAGTTTTTTAATAAAAATTGTGTAAATACAATTGATTTTACTGAATTCAGCACAAAAAAAAAGTAAAAATTACTCTTATATCCGACGTATCAATAAAGTTGAAGTTTGAAAAGATTAAAAGAAGATGAATTATAAAAAAATAATAGGGCCTGATTATATCCCAATAGGTGCTTGAAAGTGCCTGGGAGATTAAACAATTTCTTGATTCACTAGATTATTTAATATAATTTTAAAAACTAAAAGAATGTTAAATAAATAAAGAAAAAGTATATTGGTACTTATTTATAAAAATTAAAGTGATGTACAGAATTGTGTCAATTATAGAGTAATTAAATTAATGAGTTATTCTACAATAAAAAAAAATAATGAGTTATACTTTAAAATTTTGAGAGAGGGTGATTGACAATAGATTACACCGTGATATTAAGGTATCTGAGAATCAATTTAGTTTTATGGTAGGTAAATCTACTATAAAAGCTATATATTTATTAAGAAATTTAATAAAAAGTTTAAAGAGAAAGGAAAATTTATATTTGGTTTTTATTGATTTGAAAAAAATATATAATAAAATCTTAAGAAAAGTATTTTGAAGAATTTAAAAAAAAAAAATTGTGCTGCTTGTATTCAAGTTATTAAGGACATGTATAAAGGAGCTGTTACCTGTGTTTGGATATAAGGAGGTTTGACTAATAAATTTTCTATTACAGTTGGATTACATCAAGGTTTAGCTTTAAATTTGTATTTTTTGCTTTGATTATGAAAGTCTGACTGAACATATCCAAGATGAAGTGTCTTGGTGTATGCTCTTCGCAAATGATGTTATTCTTATTGATAAAACTAAAGAGCTAAAGTGAAACTCGAGCTTTGGAGGAATATTTTAAAATTTAAAGATTTTCATCTCAGTAAATCAAAAATTAAATATATAGAGTGTACATTTAGTCAAAAAAGAAGTATTTATATTGGTAATGTGACAATTGATAATCAAATTGTAAAGAAGAGTGAGCTCTTTGGATACCTTGATCAATTATACAAAATGATGGTGAAATAGATAATAACGTTATTAGCAGAATCCAAATAGGATGGGTAAAATAAAGAAATGCTTCTGGTGTGTTGTGCGATAAAAAAAATTTATCCAGACTTAAGGGTAAATTTTATAAAACTGTAATAAGACCAAAAATGATATATGATGCTAAATACTGGCCTATAAAGAGAAAATATATAAATAAAATAAGTGTTGTAAAAATGAGGATGTTAAGGTGGATGTATGAGTATACACAAAAGAACAGAATGATAAATGAGCATATTCACGAGAAAGTTGGAGTTACACCATTGAGAATAAAATTAGAGAAAGTCGGCTTAGATGATTTGGACATGTAATTCGTAGGCCGATTGAATTTTTAATTAGAAAAATTGAGTTGTTGAATTTTCTCTGTGTACATAGAGGAAGAGGGAGATCCATGAAGACATGACAAAAAACTATAAGAAGTGATCTTACTCACTTAGACCTAGATAAGAATTTGTTAATTGATAGAGCGCAATGAAAATAAAGAATTTATGTAGCCGACCCCTTTTAGTGGGATTAAGATGTGGTTGTTGTTGTTAAAAGAAAGATTATTCGAATTTTGATACTAGTATAGGCAATACTACATAAGAAAGGTTTCACACATTGCATGTGGAAACACAGATAAAAAATTACAGCAATACTAGAAATCTGCTGAAAAATTATAGAGGATATGGAAGAAAGAACACTACAAGATTTACAAAAAAAACTCAAATACACAAAAACCATGCCATATTCAAGATAATTTTCACTATTTCTCAAAAGTTTCTAGAATGGATCATAAGAGATCATACCCTGCCCATAACATCCTCAAACTTTAGAATTGCCTTTCAGGTTAGGTTCTACTTTAGATTGGACGTACATAAGAAAATATATAAAAAAATTAGGTAAGAAACTTCTGCCCCCAAAAGTGATTAGGCAATTTCACTGTATCGGATGATCCTGTCTGTCATCCGCATTCTCCATCTTATGGGTCCATTCCCCAAAGAATGAACTGTTGGACTCTAACTGTATTGGGCTATCCTTTCTATGTTGAGATTGATCCTTATTCTATACATCTAATTGTCCACCTATTGATCTAATCCCTTGTTCAATTTGATATTGATGTTGATCACATCTCATTAGGCCCCTCCTTTTGAGATGTGGGTCTTTAGATTTTTTTCCCTCTTTTTATCTTCCTTGTTACTATTTCATCATTTTCATTTATATACTATTTTGATCATTGATTTGGAACCTAAAGATTCAGCCTCAATGTGCGGTGACGATGAGAGCGATGATTTCTATGTCAACATGGCCTAGTTTCATTTGTTCCAAATGTACCAGGAAAGTGTATAAGTGAGAATAGGAAAAAATACATTTTTGACTTGGAGAGGAGAAACATCACAAAATTAGAAGGTTGATTTCAAGTGATTTTTGAGGCAGATGATGTAGCAAACTAATGCATAAATGGCTTGGACGGTTGAGTCATTGTTTTTTTTGGATCCAACTTCAGAGAACTGTATGTAATTTTCCATAATATTTGATTTTGCAAGTCTCTACTCATCTTGGCACTTCAGATTCCAAGCTAAATAAGCAAAGTCGGGCAAAGGAAGAATATTTAAAATTTTTTTAGATATTAAATCATAGTATTGTCTTTTCTATATTAGAAAATTCTTACGCTTTATGATTATCCCACTAGTTTAATTTCCTCAAAATAATTATTGATAACTGTCATCGAGAAATTTGGTTAATTCCGGATTTAGGATGGTATTCTCAGCCGGAGAAACATTGGCAAGTAAGTGCTAATGGCATAGAAAAAGTAAGCAAAAGACAAATATATCAGGATTTATGTGGAGAACTCTCAAAAATAGGAGAAAAAAACATTGGAAGGTGAAGGAGAAATCCTCTAAATCCATTCTGGATGTTATAAGGAGTGTAGTAAGTAGAGAGAGAGGGAGGCAGGGAAGGTGAAAATCTCCTTGGATATCTACTCTGCCTGGTCCTTATTGCTGGGTAAAGCTATTAGTTGTCCTATGCGTTTGCCCATAGGCAAACTATGGACAACTAATTGAGCTCAGGAATAGTCCATCCAATGGAGCAATTACTTTGCAGTGAAGGTCTGTTCGACTAAATAATGATGGAGCTGACATGTGGGTGAAGGGCTGCTTCTAAATAACGATGGAGCCGGGACTTTGATGTAGCGTGAACTAGATGCCCTTCAGAGATAGATGCCTTTTTGAGCAATTTCGCCTGTCATCAGAGTTTAGCTAGGTCGACAAAGGTAATGAACAATATATATATATATATATATATGTATACAAGGTACATCAACAAAAGGTAAGAAAGAAAGGAATGTTGTTACTCTTCTATTGCAATTGACTGGTGGACACAATCGGCTGAGCACGAGCACACTCCATGAACTGCTTAGGCAGTCCTCCTCACACTGAGAATGATCATCTACTTTTCCCTTTATTGAAGTCCTTCCAGCAAAGGTCCTGTCGGAAGTGAGCACTACTTGCTTACTATCGACTATTTCTTGAAAGGAGGCAGAGGCCATAATCTAGATTCTGCCTCGAGAAAAACAAGAAGAAAGGGGAGATGTTGGCATGGAAATATAACTCCCCTCTTCCGCCCTCTATGCAAATATAACTTTCTTTTGCCGAACAAATGTTGTCGGCGAAGAGGTCCTTGCTATCGACCATTTCTTGAAAGGAGGCGGAGGCCATATTCCAGATTCTGCCTCGAAATGAAGAAGAAGAAAGGGGAGATGTTGGCATAGAAATATAACTCCCCTCTTCTGCCCTTTATGCAAATATAACTCCCTTTTGCCAAACAAATATTGTCGGCGGAGAGGTATTGCCAAACCCAAAAGTCTTTGTGTTATGTCTTGTTGCCTTCAAAAAATACTTATGATTTTCCACTTCTGCTGGATTGCTATCTTCTTAGTTAATTAGTTGCAAGATGGAGAAAGGAGGATGGGCAAAATCTGTTTGTTAAGTGGGACTTGTACGGATGAAAATGCCAAACTCACTATCGAAGTCCTATTTATAGCAAAATGGTGGTGAAAAGGGGATTTATGGCTATTACCACTTGTCCTTAATATGGCGGTTTGTCTGGTCCAATGAAGAGAATGGATCATCCCCCGACCTCTTAGGAATCATAATCAGCTCCCACACCAAATGACTTAGAGATGGTTGGATTTCCTCAAAGGAAAGATCTTGTTAAGGTGACCTCTTCGAAGCGGAAGGTTGACTGTAGCTCCTCTAATACCCACCTCTTCGAAAGAATGGTCTGATATTTCGAAGAAATCAATGTCTTCGAACAACATCTATGAAAGTACTATTTTCGAACTGATGTAATCCTATGAAGCTTCCTCTTTTAAAAGAAAACCTCTTTGGAAGAGTCCTATTGAAAGATATCCCAACGCTAATCTTTTCGGTTAAGTCGTTAGAAAACATCACTCTAAAAAGAACCAAAGGAGAAATGAAAGAGCATTCGAAATTGACAGGAAGAAAGAAGAAAAAGAATAGTGACGGAAATATTATCTTTTTTTTTTTGTTGAGTCCATATGATGAGTACAATATACAAACACAAAAATAGGGATTATGTAGACAATAACACCTACGAAGAGCTCGGTCTTCAAAAGAAATAACTTCTCAAAAGAATGCATCGAATGGGGCCTCTCAAGAAATGCTTTCGGTGCAGTCATCATGAATAGCCATTATCAAAAGCATTCTGTTGCAGGACAAGGAATTGGAATTTTAGATGCTAATTGCAAAGAGAAGAAAAGAAAAAAAAAACTGTCATTACCTCATTCCATTAGCAGAATTAGTAAAATTAGCAAATACAAATGGCACTGTCTACCACTTAGTCAACTATTATTCTCGCTGAGGGACTACGATCTTGTTGGAGATCATTGAACGATTCTTCCTGTGTGTTTTCGTGGTAACACAAACCACCAAGGTGTGCTGATTAGCGGGCCTTGTGGTCAGGGGAATCATTGGTGGATTGTAGAGGTAGAAGACCATTGTGGAAGCGTAACTACAGTTCTCTTCTGCCAATGGAAATATTATTCCACCCACCTTATGAACCTGAAAAGACGTACAGTCTTGAATAGCGACAACAATGAAAGGAACCCCTTGATAGGGCTGCTCTTTCCAATGGCGCGGCCTCACTGCCTTTGCTGGGTTTTTCGAAAGCTACTGCTGGTCTTCTTGTCGGGGCGCCGTGTCACAAGAAGGAGTAACCAAGCCCTCAAATTGAAAGGCTAAGGGACATGATACAACTCCACCAAATCATGCCTATTTATAGGATGGCCAAACAATAAAACATTGGAGGTAAGCGTCGTTTGTCCAATATGTGATGCTACTTTGATAAATTTACTATGAACCCTTCAATCTCGAAGAAACGTTGCTTTGAATGACCAGCCTTGAGTGTGTGGAGCTTAGACTGATGGTGTTCAGACAAATCCATCTAAGTCTTCTTAATCGAATGGATCTCTACCTAAATGCGCTCTTCAACTGCCTGTGAATGTTTCTTCGAAAACCTCAGCTCAGACAGCAATAAAACATTGGAGGTAAGCGTCGTTTGTCCAATATGTGATGCTACTTTGATAAATTTATCCTGAACCCTTCAATCTCGAAGTGACGTTGCTCCGAATGACCAGCCTTGAGTGTGTGGAGCTTAGACTGATGGTGCTCAGACAAATCCACCTAAGTCTTCTTAATCGAATGGATCTCTACCTAAATGCGCTCTTCGACTTCCTGTGAATGTTTCTTCGAAAACCTCAGCTCAGATAGCAATAAAACATTGGAGGTAAGCATCGTTTGTCCAATATGTGATGCTACTTTGATAAATTTGCCCTGAACCCTTCAATCTTGAAGTGACGTTGCTCCGAATGACCAGCCTTGAGAGTGTGGAGCTTAGACTGATGGTGCTCAGAAGTCTTCTTAATCGAATGGATCTCTACCTAAAGGCGCTCTTCGACTTCCTGTGAATTTTTCTTCGAAAACTTCAGCTCAGCCAGCAATAAAACATTGGAGGTAAGCGTCGTTTGTCCAATATGTGATGCTACTTTGATAAATTTATCCTGAACCCTTCAATCTCGAAGTGACGTTGCTCCGAATGACCAGCCTTGAGTGTGTGGAGCTTAGACTGATGGTGCTCAGGCAAATCCACCGAAGTCTTCTTAATCGAATGGATCTCTACCTTAATGCGCTCTTCGACTGCCTGTAAATTTTTCTTCGAAAACTTCAGCTCAGCCAGCAATTTATATTTCTCTGCAGTTCAAGCCTTATTTAGATCAACCGGTTCTTCCTCCTTCAAAGAGGATTGCTTTTACTTCCTGACTTGCTGAAGTGTCGGTGCATGCTGCCCAGCCTCCTCTTTCACCTGATCAGATAAAGAAGTTACCTGCTGTCTGAAAGCCTCCTAATGAGCATGCTGGAGATCCTGTCGTAATTGATCAATTTGTCACTGTTTTGAGCAAGGCTGGGGTTTATCAGCCTTGACTTTGTCTTCTGTTGTAGCATTACACATAGGGGTGACAAAATGGATTAACGTTGGGTTCGGGTTCGGGTCTGTTTAATAAATGATCAAAATTTATGACTCATATTCAAAATTTGTAGGTCAGATTCAGGTCGGATCATATATTGCCACTCCTAATCACACGGTACTGTAGAACATACACTTGCTTCCAGTAAGAAGGAAATGGAGATTAACTTTTGAAATGAAAATGGTCAACTAAAACATAAGAAAATTTTAAGAACAATTTTAATAGAGATTTTGATTTTATTAGATTGAACTTAAACTGAATTGCATAAATTTAATTAATGATAATTATAATTTTAATGTTAGGGCTTATCTTCTAATTTTCATGATTTAGATTTAGGATTTAGTATTAAAAGTAATTTATGGCTTAGAGTTCTGGGTTTTGAGATTTAGGTTTAAGATTTAAAAATTAGTGGGATTTTGATCAACGTTTATAATTTATGGGAATTCTAGTCAGTGTTTTTAATATTTAGAAATTTCATAACGTAGAAAACTTTAATTTGATCAGACATCGAGTCGAAATAATGGATCTTTGAGATAATCAATCTCATAAATAATATAATTTAAAAATATACTTGAATTTGTCGATGTAAAAGTCATCCTAGAGACAAGCTTTGTAATTAAATAGGTTTTTCCCTCTTTTATCCATTTCTATTTTATATATCAATTAGATGGAATATCGTGTATCAAATATGAGCAGGAAAATGACTTATTTATAGAGTGATTTAATAAATTCGGTATGTCCATCGAACAGTCGATTGAATGGATGAGATTTGTTCATATTGTTAACAATCCTTATGGATAAGATTGTGTTAACAAACTTATCCTATTATTCAGGCTATTTGAATTAATACGACTAATTCAAAATTTGAGGGAATCATTCTTATGGATAGGGTATTAACAAACTTATCATACTTTTAAAGTCATTTGAATTAATCAAATTAATTTAAATTTAGAGGAACACATAATGATAATATTTAAATCTTAATAATTATCTACTTATTAATTTAAATGAATAATTCAAATATTAAAAAGATATTATCTAACGTTCTCCTGATTTGCCCGATTATGTTAAAAGAATAGACATTAGGCGCGCATAATATGAATAAATCTTAAACATAATATTCAATATCATAAGTACCACAATATGATAAATTATTAAGTACGACTTATGGTGATTGCACATTGTTTAATTTTCAATGTACTTCCTTCTATATACTATAATATTAATAATTTATTGCATTTGGTAAATAAGTATAGGTTTGCAATTATGTTTCAATGAGATTTTTCTTGTCAATTCATAATGTGTACACAAATATAGTAATAAGCAGGAAAATATACACTTTTGCTCGTAATCTGCTCACTGTAATAAAGAGAAAATAAATTTTGGAGAGTTATAAAAATTGATGCTTTTCAGCATCAGTATTACTCCTTAAAAATTCAAAATATTCCGCGTAAAAAGTTTTAATAGATTCGGTCCCTTGATGAGGATCAAGCATAGTAGCTATTACATATAAAAGTGAAATTTTTCTTAATATTTGTTAAATTTTAGTTCTATGTCAGCAATTAAAATTTCAAGAATTGAATCTGATCTAAAGTCTAAAAATTTTTGAAATATTTGAAAAACGTATGATAAAAAAATAGGCGAAGTCAGATAATAACAACCTGAAAAACTTACAGTAGACTCCTTAAAAATTAATAATAACTCGAAATTTTTTTTCAAAAAAATCCAATTATAAGAACACTATTGAAGGTCATGGTTAAGTGTATACAAATTGTAAAAACAAGTAATTCTTCATATGGTAAGAGTAATTCGAATAAACGATAAAGTGAATTTCATCTAGTTTCAACAGGTAATAAAAATTTCATACAATTTTTTTCCTACACTTATACAAACACATTTCCATTCTTGCCTAACGTTTGAATTCAAGCGAATTTTTTTTGCAATATGCTTAAATTTATCAATTATTAAATGTTCTGAATTAAAAGCACTAGAAACACATAAGTTTATAATATGACATACACACCTAACATTAAAAAAGGGAACCATAAAGCAAATTTTTTCGAAATTGCTGTAAAAAATTAACTACAGAATTATTATTCGAAGAATTATCTAAAGTAATAGAAAAAATTTATTTTTTTTCTATGCCATAAATTTTACAAACATTGCGAGTATAAGTAAAAATAGTAGAACTTATATGAGCTTCATCTAATACATCTAAAGATAATATGTGTTTTTGCATTTCCCACTGTCCATTGATCCAATGACAAGTAACAACTAGATAACTCGCGTCATTTATGCTAGTTCAAATATCGAATGTTAAACTAACTGGACAAGTAATATTACTGAGATGTTGAATAAGAGATTTTTTATATTTTTCGTACATTATATATATTTTTTTTAAGTGTATGCCTAGAAATACAGTTATATTAAGGTTGTAAATACTGAATAATATATTTTAAAAATTCCTTTTTTTCACATATTGTAAAAGGTTGTTCGGTTCATACAATAAATCGAACTAAATCTCGACGTGCCCTATCATTTCTAAATGACCATGTCGTAGATCCACTCTGTGGATGCAGTTGTGTTTGGGTTGACTCTACAGTAGTAGGTTGACAATTTTTTTATTAAACTTGTGAAATCTAACTAAGTGCTTCTTAAATGTACCGGTCACACCACCTGTATCATCTTGTTTGTATGAGTACTGATTTTTATAAATTTTATAAATAGCAACATACTCGGATCTCTCTGAGCTGCTATTAGGTTTAATTTGTAATTACAAAATCTTTTATACCTTACTGTATTTCGTTCGAGACTTGTTGGAGACACTTGAAGATTAAGTTGACGGGCCAATGCTGGTGCCAACATCTCCACTTGCCTCAGGATCATGTTTTGCAGATAGATCGAGATTCGGTTCTGAAGTTTCGTCAAAGTTCTCACCGAGTGGAAGAAGACGATCGAGTTCCGGAATGTAGTTCCAATCCACATTTCGTTGGTGACTTGAAGAAGAACGCCAACGAATCGACGTTGGAAAAGCCATTAAAATGTGTTTGCAAAATTTTTGAATAAGTAGAAGAACAAAAAAATTGATAAAAATTGTAGGAATAATACATCACATAAGTTTCACTATTTATAGAGAGTCCAACATACATTAAAAAAATTCAAAATAAACTTAAAACAGTCATTTGACTGTTGCTGGCAACCAACAACGGTCAAATGACCATTTTATTTTTTTTATTTTTTTTTTAAATTTTGTTGCAGCTGGCAGCAGCTGGCGGGTGCAATTCATGGGGGGCGAGCACGCGCATGGGCGCTGCCTCCACTATATATATATATATATATATATATA
>JAEMOT010002238.1:28513-43497 GCA_019297695.1 Apostasia ramifera
TAAAGTCAACTAACCGGTTAATCAGTTCTGGCGGCGCGGAACCGGTTCGGTCCGGTTCTGGATCGAATCGGTTCTTGCTGGATCAGTTTCGGACCGGTCCCGGGTAGATCCAGTCCAATAATCAAGTCTATTTGACACCTTTGAAATGCTTATTATTTATTGTTCTTAAAGAAAAATACTTCTCTGACATTATCATAATAAATTTTTAGTGTCTTGCTTACAGTGTCAACAGCCCCAGACCCTGAGACAAAATTTTGCAGCCATAACCCTTAAATTGTAGCTTCAAAATATGCTAGAAAATTAGATTTCACTGTAGATACAACGATAATAAATTCTTTAACATTTTTTCATAATATGGCTCCATCTATCGACATAAAATATGAAGCTAAAAGTAGATTTTTTACCATCAACACATCTAGCAAAGTTTGAATTTGAGTATTCGGCCACCTTTAAGTTGTTTGACCTCTTGTAAATGAACATATAATTTTTGGGAAGATGAACATTGAATACCAAATATTAAGCAAATTTCGAAATCTAGAATTAATCATAAATCAGAGAAAAATAGCAATTTAATTCTGGGTGATATGAAATAATTCAGAATTGCATGGTCATGAATCCGAATCGAAGAACATGATAGACAATTATTACTTCAAAAAATCATGACTCCGGTACTAATTGTTAAAATTTTTTTTAATACGAAAAACTTTAATTTGATCGAACATCAAGTTAAAATTATGAATTTCTGTACTAACTAATCTCACGAATCATATAATTTAAAAATATACCTGAATTTGTCGATGTAGAAGTCATCTTAAAGATGAGTTTTTTCTTCTTCTTTATCCCAATTTGTGTCAAATATGAAAAGATAAAACTTATTTATAAAGAAATTTGATAAATTTAGTACATCGATTAAGTAGCTGATCAAACAGATCTGATTTGTCCCTAGTGTTAACAATATTTATAGATAAAAATATGTTAATAAATTTATCATATTATTTAGGTCATTTGAATTAATCAGATTAATTCAAAATTTAAAGAGATTATGATCTATTAATAAATTTATTTCACTTTTAAAATCATTTAAGTTAATCAAATCACTTCAAATTTTGAGAGCTATATAATAATATTTAGAAAACGTTAGATTCGATGTTATTTTGATGTTATATTATATAATTTAGATATTATATTTTAATTAATAATTTTATAATTTAATAAAAAAAAAATTGTAATTATTATTAAATTAAATAATTATTTTTTCTAAATAATATAATATAGCATCAACATAGAACGAAACACTCACTTAAATTTTAATAATTAACTAATTATTATTTTAATAAATAATTGAAATATTAAAATAATATTATTTAATATTTGTAAATGCTGTTTTTTTAAAGGGGCATTTACATACATATTTCTTAAATTATCTTGAATTATATATGAAATTCCTCATTTTTTAATTTTACAATTTAATTCCTTAAATTATCCAAAAATAAAAGTTAATAGAATACATATATTTATAAATATATTTATAATATTTGTATATACATATTATTGGTAATAAATATTTAAATAATTATAAATCAGTAAAAAATATATTTTGAAAATCTTAAGAAAAATTTAAATATGTTATTTTTAGATTATTTAGGGGGTTAAATTGTAAAATTAAAAAATAAAAAATTTAAGATATAATTCAAAATAATTTAAAAGATATGTATGTAATTCTCTCTTTTTTAAATGCCGCCCGTCCACTTTGTGCAGGATCAGCATTCGGACGACAACCCCTTGCTTCTTAAAAAAAAAAAAAAAAATCATTTTCTTTTCATTACCGCAATCTCTCTCTCTCTCTCTCTCATCCTTTTTCCCTCTGGCACGCTCCACGATGCACCTAGTTGTGAGATCCAGTCCCGTCGCCCCTCCGGAATCTTCCTATCACGCTAAATTACTTCATATTTTTTTTTTTTTTTTGCTGAAAAATTTCATATTGCTTTTTCAGTCCTGATAATCGCCCATTTTTATAAATATTGGAGGATAAGATATTTTGATCCATCGCCACATAAAAATGCCGAAAATTTCAGGAAAACAAATTAAAGATTTTTAGATGCCACGTGTAACTCTGTCTTTAAATCTAATGTAAAAGTGTGAATTTTTAAATTTTATAATGTATCTAATAATTCTAATACTTTAATTAATGCAATTAATCTCAACTGAGTTTATTACCAAAAACAAATCCGTCATTGTTTGGTATTTACCATGTTTCTAAATTTTAATTTTTATTCCATTTATACAGTCCTGTTTTTTAAAGGAATTCCTACTGAAATACGTCTTTTGAAGTTACAGTTACAAGCTGCTCGTAAATCTTAATTTTTTTTATTTATTATTTAAAATTTACAGAAATGAAGATGCTAAGGTGGATGTATGGATATACACAAAAGAATAAAATTAAAAATGGGTATATTCGAAAGTAAGTTGGTATTGTACCAATTGAGGATAAATTTTAGACATATAAATTATAAGCTGACTAAAGCTCCAGTTAAAAAAATCGTGTTATTAGATCTTATTCATGTACAAAAAAGAAGATGAACACTAAAGAAGATACGACAAGAAATTATAAGGAGTAATCTTAATTACTTAAACTTAGATAAGAATTTATTAATTGAAAAAAAAATGATTTATATAGCCGACTCCACTTAGTGGGATTAAAGCTTGGTTGTTGTTGTTGTATTAAAAATTTAACTCAAATATGTATAATCTCTAAATTTCTCATGTAAAGAAAAGTATATATAAAATTAAAGTTTATAGTGTCATAAGTGTAATATTTAAAAATAAATATATAAATAATATTTTATTGTTTTGTATATAGAAATAATATTTATAGTTTGAGTGATTTGTATAAATTTAATGTTTGAAAGTGATTACCAATTAAATGTCTATATTATCTGTCAATTTTTCTCTCTTGTCCCTTGTACTTTTTTCTTGAGAGAGTTTATTGTGTTTATATAACATACATATCTATAGTATATGAATGTAATTGTTGAGATTAAAAATCAACCAAGAGATCAGAAAAGAGATTTTAGTGTAAAAACGGACTGAGCTGAAAAATCACGGCATTGTCTTGGTGGCTTTCAAAGATTTTCACTATGCAGAAATTACTTTTTACAGAAACAGAATCGCAGGGAGAAAGGGAGAGAGAGTCAAGCGGAGTATCCTCCTCTTTCTCCTGTTATAATGAGAATTTTGTAGTATAAACTAATATAGGGAGAGTCATTTCAAAGGGATGACCTCTATCTCTGATTTCAGGCTATTAATGATTGCTGAATTAGCATATTATAACTTCAGTTGTACGGATCGTATCGGTCAAACAGCTGAGCCATGCTTCTTAAAAATGGCATAGGGTCTCGTACTTCATATTATGTGAGCAGTTCGACGTGAGTTCTTCGGTGGGGGTTCTTTGGCGGCGGCCTTTTGCCTGGCGGTGTCTTTTCGACCTTCGTTCGTCGTAGAGCTACTCTGACACTAACATCACGTAGGCCTCTACGTATACACTCCGGATGCACCGATGTAGATCCAAATGTAGCAGTAATTGTGTGTTTATTATAGTTTTTAGGTTATATAAGTATTATATTTTTTAGACTTCTGGGGTATACATTAATGAATTACTTAGTATATATTATATATGATATTCTAATAATTAAAGTATGTATGATTACATTAATGTTATATGTATGATTGTTCTAAAAGAAAATTGAGATGAAAGATAACTACTTCTTGGAGAAAAAGATAAGTAGGTTGGCTGTGAGAAGTCGGAGGGGTCCAAGGGGAAGGTGGGAGAAGCGTTGAGGGTGAGTGGGAGGATCATCTTCATTAATTTGAAGTGCAATATCATACATGAAAATCTAAAATTTTGCAATATATAGAATAAGAACCTACATGAACTAAAATGCAACAGAAATGGACCTGAATAAAAATACTCGAAATACTGGACCTTTTCAAACAGATCTAAAATTTAGTGTACTCAACTATAACATATTCTAGCCAATAAATAAAAAACCTATAATATATTCTAATGTCTAGCACACTTGTCGCATATTCAAGAAGATTTTGTTCTTCACCTTCTTCCTTCTCGCTCGCCTCGTATTTCTCGCACGTGGTATCTCGAGAGTGGCCGACGAAGATGGACAGCGCCGGCTTGAGCTCGCTAATACGTGGACGGTGGCTTGACAGCTATTTCGAGGCCATTTTCCGGTCGCCGGAGCCCTGCCGCACTAAGAAACAGGCTATCGCTGCCGGCCAGCGCCCGCTAAAGCACCGCCGGCCGCCTTGCTCTGTAGACGGCGAGGTCAGCTTCGTTGACGATGATCGGTGGATCACCGTGGCCATCTCGGTCATCAGGATAGTGTCTTGCTTCGTAACGATGCTGGCGACGACGATCTTGTGGACGGTGGTGATGCTAGCATTGCTCCCTTGGCCCTACCTCAGGATACGGCAGAGCAACCTCTACGGCCACGTAACCGGCCGACTGATGGTAACTCTCCGATTTAGGAATACTAATTTTGATCGATTTGCTTGCCTAATCATCCTTGTACGAGCTGATTACTGTCGTAGTCTTCTTCTGTGTCACTCTTGAGAGAGACCTGAGTCATTTTTTTTTAATGCTAAATATTGGGGACTGGATATATAGGGAAATTTGTTAGAATTTCAAAATATTTGGATTTTTAAGTACCGTGAATCTGTCAGATAATTATTGAGAATTGAGATTACACAAAAATCCATCACCTTGGAACGGAGGGACCAGATCTTTCCCGAGGTGGAGATCCCATTCTGCTATGTGCTCTAACCTGGTGTAAGCCTTGGAAAATAAACAACAAGAGAAAATACGGGAAAAAAAAGGAGGTAAAAGTCATTTTTACATGGAAAACCCCAAGCTGGGAAAATCCACAGCACTCTTGGTGGTATACGACCTGAAAGCCTCACAATTAGCATAAATTCAGGTACAAGGAAGAAGAGAAATAGCTCCTTGGGCCTCTTTTACATTGTATGGAGAAGGCGAGAAGAAAAGTCACATCTATTAAATGAGTGAACTATTCACAATTGATTCACATCTATTAAATGTCAAAGGACTCTTGTTTTCGGATAAACAACTTCTCTAAATTGTTGTCGAAGAACTTAAGTCACATTCAATAAATCGCACCCTTGTCAAGCATTCTATATGTAGCTACCTTTTGCTCTCAAATGCCCTTAAGGACACTCAGATCACTGATCAGGAAGTGGAGATTAAGTCCGAGCAATGCCCAAACTGTGAAGTCAGCAAGGATTTTATCAACATTGAGTTCTCCAAGATCCTAATCTTCTTGACCATATGTCTGTGAGCAATTATTTCTCAAATAAAATAATATTTGTCTCTATATGCTGCGACCTACCATTAAACACTCATTCCTTGGCCAAACAAATTGCATTTTGACTGTCACAATAAACATTAACCTTGTCAAAAATCCCACTGCCTTTTCCAAATTAGCCATTCAACTAGATTGCTTTCTTTACATCCCTTGTAATAGCCATATATCTGTTGGCCCAAAGACTTCCTAAGAGAGAGGGTGAATTGAGAATAATAAAAATTAATTAAATTTAGTGATATATTAAAAGTTATTTAAAAATAAATAATAATTATATAAGGTTCAAAATAAGTATAACTGAAAATACTTTAGTTAATGCAGATAAGTTAATTGTATAAACAGAACAACAGTAAAAAAAGAGCAGAGTGTACTCAGACAATGAGGTCAACTGCAAAAATTAAACTCAGCATAGAAACAAAGCAAATCAGATCAAAATTTGATTAGAATCTATGGACTTTAGATTTATCTATTATAATAAAATTTTATATGAGAATATAGAGATTTTTGCTAAGCTTAAATTTGATTTAAACTATAATATATCAATTTAATCAAATAAATAATAAGCAACATAAAGAGGGCACAAAGGATTTACAGTAGTTCGGTTTTCCTGCTAATCCACTCCCCACACACCTCGAATGAGAATTTCACTATAATCTTGACTTTTTATGGAAATTAAAATTGAACAAGATGCAATTCCTATGATTTTTTATAGGAACCAAAGCTAAGAAAACCTATACAACCCCTACGGCTTTCTATAAGAATCAAAGTCAAGCAAAACTATACACCTCTATTAGGGAGAAATAAGAGATAATAAGAAGACTTTGCTAGACTAGTCAATTTAAGTTACAACATGAGTAGTAAAAGAATATTACAACGAGACACTCTATGCACATGCAAAATTGCCAAATGAACACTCAAATAAAACCAAAAACAACACATATAAAAAAACAATAAGCAATAAGAGATTTATTAGCTTAGATGAGTTTTTCACTATGTATACTTTCACTAGAAAACAAGAGTTCAAATAATATCCAAAAGTTTCAATAGATCACAACAACTTAAACCAAAAAACTCAAGAAACCAAGACAAAAAACCGAAGCTTAAAAATTAATTGTAGAAAAAAAATGTAGAAGCTAGGGAGTGAAACTAAGAGAAAGAGCATGCTTCTTATCACTGTGGAAAGCACCACAGGCTCCTTTCCCTTGAGTTCTCCTTGAATGTTTTTGCAAGTGTGAACTTTGGGAAAGCTAAGAGCTTGAAGAGGAGAGTTTATAGCAGCAACAAAAAAACAAAGAGTGAAAAAAATATTTCAAGTTGTATATTAGTTGGTAGAGGAGGAAAACTTGAGTCCAAGACATGCAGCAGCTACAAGACAACTCAACGGTAGGCAGCACAAGGAAAAATAAAAAATAATAAACAAATACAAGGCAAATAGAATAGAATATTGTGTATGCCATCAGTTTTTAGGGGATTGGGCCTCCAAGAAAAATTTGTCTTCGTGAAAAAAATCAAGCTCAAATAAAAAGCTTAAGCCAAAAATGTCTAGCAGACATAAGGCCACAAAACATTGGACAAAAATACCAAACACAAAGCGGAGACCTTAGAAACAACACTCCATTAAGCCTTTTTTTACCCTAGGATATACTAGAGATGATATCCTATTATTATCTCATAGTACATAGGTGGCAAAAATATGAGAAGTTAGGAGGTCAACTAGCCATTCAATATAAGCAAAGAGATGAGATGACAATAGCTTCTGGATAATAGTAGATAGTATAAAATAGGAAACAATTCACTTTATCTGGCTTGCTAGAGAAAGAAGACTAAAGTGCAATTTTATTTTTAATCTTTTCACCAAAAAATGAAAATTAATGTTGTCTAATGAGTTGTGCTCGATGTTAGTTCATCATATAATTTGAATGTTTTATTTTTATGTTTTTCCATTTGTTGATGGAGTTTTGTGTTGAAACTATGGATCTTAATATTTTTTTATCTTAGTTGATTTGGACATATAAATTGTAGGTCAATAAAAGATTCAGTAAGAAATGTTAGATTATTGGAGCTTGCTCATATAAAAAGAAGAACAGGAAGATCAAAAAAGACTTGACAAAAAATTATAATAAATGATCTTACATATTTGAAGTTATATGAGAATTTGTTATTTGATAGTGTAATGAAAATAAAGGATTCATATAGTTGACCCTGCCTGGTGAGATAAAGGCTTGGTTTGTTGTTTTCTTTGCTTTCTTCAAAGCATGGGATCAAATTTACAGTAGCATTGTGGCTCTGGTTTAACAAGAATGTTTAGATGATTTTGATTGTATTTTTTACAATGCATCTTCTCTAAAGTAATGAATCAACAGGGCTTCAACTAGATTGTAGTATGGAACTATGTTGAGGCGCCGTGAATATTAAAGTTCTATATGGCAATGGTGCAACATAAGCAAAAGAGTTTATTTTGCTTATGTGCAATGGTGCCACATAAGAAATCCTAATTGAATTTAATTTCGGGTCATTTATAGGGCGTGTAGCACTCATCTTGCAAACCACTTTTAAAATTGGTGATTTTGCATAATTAGAATATGCCCTCTTTCCATTATACATCACTAGAAGAATGCATCTCTTCTGCTTTCTCTATTTTATTCAATTTCTCTTAACTTCCGCTTAGTATTCATGGCCATAACTTATTCCGTATCATCATGGATTATCTCTTATCATTCCTATTTATATATGTGGCTACAGATGTGGATTCTGGGTAACCCCATAAAGATAGAAGGTTCTGAATATGCCAACACGAGGGCTATCTATATTTGTAACCACGCATCTCCAATTGATATTTTTCTAGTCATGTGGCTGACTCCAACTGGCACTGTGGGCATTGCCAAAAAGGAGGTAATTTGTTTCGTACTCTAAACTAGCCTCATAATTTGCACAATAGTTCATATTTCCTGAAATTTGTATGATCGAATCTCTGTCTAATCTCGAGTCTTCTCCTTCAGATTATCTGGTATCCAATGTTTGGCCAACTCTATGTGTTGGCAAATCATCTCCGAATCGACAGATCTAATCCAGCTGCTGCGATCGAGTCAATCAAGAAGGTCGATAAACTAGATCCATTGCTTTACGTTGTCATCATAATCTACTTATGTGGACTTGTTTAGTTTAACTAGTTTTTGTTCAGGTAGCTCTTGGTGTTGTCCGCAAGAACTTGTCCTTAATTATTTTTCCAGAGGGAACTAGGTCACGGACCGGAAGGCTTCTCCCATTCAAGAAGGTAAACACCATTATGCCATCATAATGTGTTTGTTCCTTAATCTGTAATTCAGTTCTTATAAGGGAAAATTGTTGAAACTTCTTTAAATCCCTAAGGTGGTAGAAATATGTACGTTAGAAAGATAATCAATTTTTGTCTTACAAAATGTAGTCATTGACCTCATGGTCAGTTCTGTTATCACTCTTGGGTGCAAACAAATCAAAATGGCTGATTTGGGTTGACTAAACCTTAGCTCTAGGCTGTCAGTCCGACGAAATCAGACTTACTTTTTTTTAAGTTCTGCAATAACCAGTCGTGACCTCACTCGTTAGGCTTTTTCTTTTTGGCCTAAGCATGATGAAGAATCTGGTTGTCTTGTTCAATGTCGACCAGATCTAGTTCATCCTAGTCGGGCTGAGTCAAGTTCAACTCATCACTTGCCTAGACCACCCAGCTTATTATTGGGCAGTTAGCTGGGGTTGAATTGGGCCTATTTCAAATGGGACAGTTCTGATCAGATCAAGACAGTCCAAGAGCCTGTACCGTGTATAGTTCATATATTTTATGGACTATTTAACTCATAGCAAAATATTGCATGCACACAGCACTATTGAAATTATACAAGCGTTTTTCATGTGACAAGTATTTCACATTTTTTTGATTTCTTCTTAAACAGATGCATCTATTTCAGAGAAATGAGAAATAAGCGTCACACGAGAACACATTTATTAGCAATTTTAATTGATGCCCTTTGCATGCTGCAAGATAAACGTTACTATAAACCTCACCAACTTTATTAAATGAGCCAATAGTCTCCACTCCAACCCGACCGACCTCAAGCTAGTTAAGATTGAACTTAGCCACCCAGGTCCTTGAGTTTAGGGAATAATATGTGGTAGGTTCATGATTTTAAAAATCTTTTAATGAAGTCATCTAGGTTGACATTAATATTTCAAATAGGTCATTTTTAATTAATTTAATGATATTTTTTATCTTTAAAATAAATTTATTTTTAAATTAAATTTTTAAATATGAAATAACAAAAATATCCTCCTTTCTCCCACACTCGTAATACAATCAGATATTTCCTCTAACCTACTTGATATTACCCTCAACCTCCAGAACTTTGGATGATATTTGCCCTAAAGTCAAATACACTCAAGTCAACATGAACTCAAATTACTGATCATCTTGTGTTTCATGTCAAGTCAAATCTTGACACCCCTATTGTTCACATCTTTACAAGCTTTACCTCACTGCTGTACTCTCTAAAAAATTAGGGTTTTGTCCACATTGCCCTGCAATCCAAGCTGCCAATAATTCCCATGGTTCTTACTGGCACGCATGTAGCTTGGAGGAAGAACAGTCTCAGGGTAAGGCCAGCCCCACTCACTGTGAGATATCTGCCACCAATAAAAACCAGTGATTGGGTAGAGAAGGATATCAATAAATATGTGCAGATGGTGCATGATTTGTATCTGCAGCATCTGCCAGAGTCCCAGAAGCCCTTGAAATCAGAAGGAAATGATGTTAGCCTGAAGTCATAGATCTTGGCACTTGCTTGGGATTGGTTCCATCTTGAACATAATTTTTATATGTAATATTAAGTGCTTTTTTTTTTTTCATAAATGTAAATTATATATGTAATCAGAAGAATGTCTGAGAATAACAGTGGATGGTTGGAGTCAAAGAGTTTTCTCGCATATCAGAAAAGGTAATTGCCATTTCAGGCCGGTATCTCATCAAGTTTGAGTGAGTTT
The DNA here is from genome assembly GCA_019297695.1 of Apostasia ramifera. Classification (NCBI taxonomy): domain Eukaryota; kingdom Viridiplantae; phylum Streptophyta; class Magnoliopsida; order Asparagales; family Orchidaceae; genus Apostasia; species Apostasia ramifera. Next base: position 38,917 of record JAEMOT010002238.1, read on the forward strand.
AAGTTGAACTTAAAAATGTTTTGAGTTTGAGTTGACTCAAATTGAGTCAACTTGATATTATATGCAAGTTAGCTTCAAATATTTTTGAGAGGTTGTCGTTATTGTTCAATACATTTGTTGTCTTCATACTTAAAACATACTGACTGCCATGCAATTCTTTTTTGAAATACATTGTTGTGTTATTTAAGAGGGGTAATTACATACGTGCCATTAAATATTTAACTATTTTATATATTTAATATCAAAATTTTTACTATTACATATTGTTCAGTAAAATTATATGAAAGTTGCTATTTTTATTACACACTTGATAAATTACAATTGTGTCATGAATTGTACATAATGTTTATATAATTTTAGTGGCTAATATGTAATATTAAATATTTGGGTATTAAATATGTAAAATAATTATATTTTAGTGATATGTATGTAATTATTTCTGTTTAATATTATTATTTTGTGTCAAATATATATCTGTGCGACTAAAAATTTGAGTATAGAGATGATGCATTTTGTATTTTCAATTCTCTTATGTATAACTGCTTATGAATATCTTTCAGTTGATGACTCCTTTCAACTAATGAACGTAGTCAGTATGCCTTTACAAAACATTTTATGGAGTTACACATTTAATTTCAGTTCCTTTGATATTTTTATACCATACAAATGAGCACAATGTAGGTTTTAAGTCATTTAACAGGGGATTTTTGTTTATGTATTTTTTCCAAAATGTCTTATTACATTCATCATATAGATGGTAAATATCATTTATATAACATTTTTTTAGACTCCATAGATATATTTTATGGATACTACGACTGATATACCAATAGAATCCCTTATTGTTATTATCTAACATAGATAAAAAGTTCTGTATAGCAAAATTGATTGCTTAAAACCATATTTGATTTGAGATTTTTTTTCTTTTGTTGATGGACATGTCATATCTCATTAAGTTGGAATAGTCAAATTGCAGTCATTATGATTGTGACGCTCGTGGCCGAAGAAGACGGGGAGTGATCACCGGGTGATGTCCTAAGAGAAAAGAATCGTTGGGGCAATATGCGGCTCTTAGTAGGCTTCTAGGCAAATAAAAAGTGGTGAGAGGGGCATAGGAATGAATAATCCCACATCGGAAATAGGGGAAGTTCCTGAGCTGTATAAGTAGATAACGTGATCCCAAACAATAGAGGCGCTTTTTAAGGCAAAACTGTGAGGCTAATGATGAAAAATTTCACAGTTAAGCATGCTTGAGATGGAATAGTACTGAGATGAGTGACCTCCTAGGAAGTATTAAGATCATGCAGTTTCCTAAAATCAAAACAAACAATATCTCTATATTGGGATCACGGGATATTACAATGGTCTAAGCTAGAAAAGTAAGATAAAACCCTAACTATTTAGAAAAATTATCAGTAGTTAAAGTATGGTGCGTTAGTTTGTGGGCAACTTCATTTCCTTCTCTTCGGATATGTTGGATGGTGAGAGAGTTGAACTTTTGAAGTTTACCTTTGATCGTTTTGATTTGGAGACCTATTAGAGAATGATTTTGTTTTGAATCATTGATAGCCTTTATAACCTCTAATGAGTCCCCTTCTAAGATGATGTTGGAAGCTTGAATTTCTTTGGCCAAATCAACCACTACTGTCGCTGTGTAAGTCTCCCCGTGGAGTTGTGCGGTCCATGTTAAAAACTTCTTGTTCTTCATTGGCTGCCTTGAACTCATCCACATACCTCTTAGCTTGGGCTACAAGTACTGCAGGTGGTTTGCTCTTATTCTTAGTGAGGATAGTGTTGCGATTATTCCATAGGCTCCATAGTATTGTAATAACAAGCTCTTCAGGGAGTTCACAATTGTTGTTTATGATCTCAGAGATCCAATGATGCATGATGGCACTTGACATTGATATGTATCGCCTTGATAATCCTTCTTCCTAGCAAATATTTCTAGCATACGAGCATTCTCTAAACAAATGGAATGTAGCCTCTTGTTCCTCATGGCACAATAAATAATTTACTTGAATGGTGGCAACGTTCTTCCTTGTTAAATTATGAAGGTGGGTAAAAATTCATACAATATTTTCAGGCAAAATGTCAAACCTTGCTAAGAAGATGTCGTGCCATATAGTTCTCCAGGCAGTTGCTTTGGTTGATTTTGAAGATCCTCCACTGCTGTCCACTTTCTTAACCTCGGCCACTTTCAGGTTTGTATATTGGATCAAAGCTTGGATAAAGTTGTACCCCATTGCGCACTGAGTAACGACCTGATTGGTGGTAGGCCTAGATCTTAAGATCAGGTGCTTGCACGTTCCTTAAAGGAATACTGCATATGGTTCTAGCATCACTTTGATCGAATTCTTGATGGATCAACTCACCTCTCTATGAGCTATTTGCTGAATCAACTAAAGTGCTAACCATAGCATCCTCAAGCAATGACTTTGGGTGAGAGAATTTTGTAGTGCCAAGGACGAGGAATCCCATCGGTCCTTCCAAATGAAGACCCCTACTCCATTTCCAATTCTCTTGATCAATCCCTTCTTTACTATGTTCTTGCTTCCCAAAGATTGTGTCGTATGTAAGCAGGGTTGCTTCCCATGGTTGCTTCAAGGAGGTTTCCTCCAGGGAAGTACCTGGAGCTGAGAACTCAAAAACAAAGGGATTCCTATTGCTGGATTAAATTCCAACCTTGCTTTCCAAGCATAGGGAGATTGAAGTGGATTAGGCTTCTGAAACTCATGCCTCCCTCCCCTTTTGATTTGCACATTTTGCTCTAGGAGGTCCAATGAATGCCCTTTGATTTGCTAGCAGCTCTCCACCAAAACTTTTGCCATTTCTTTCTCCAGTACCCTGCACAAAGAAATCGGAAGTTTAAAAAGACTCCTGGCATATGTAGGCAAGGATTGCACCAGTGCCTTAGTAAGGATTTCCTTTCCCCCAGTTGATAGCAATCAATTCTTTCCACCCTGTAATGCGCTTTTGGAGTCTATCTTTGATTGTGGCAAAAACTTTCTTTTTTGCTTTGCCTATCATTGGTGGTAGGCCGAGATATTTCTCTAAATTGTCTTCACCTATAATTCCCATCATTTGTTTTATCTCCTCTTGATTTCTCGCTGGGTGGTGCTGGAGAAGAGCCTTGATTTATCAAAGTTTATCTCTTGTCCGTAAGCATCTTCATAGACTGAAAGGATTTGACAAATTTGTTCTCCCTTGTTCTCATTGGCTTTAAAAAAGAGCAATCTATCATTTGCAAAGAAGTGAGTGATGCTTGGTCCTCCTTTGCTAGCTTTAACTCCATGCATCCTTCCTTTCCTTTTGGCTTTCTGTATGATCGTTGTTAGGCCTTCAGCACATAAGAGAGAGATATGATGATAGAGGTTTGCTTTGCCTCAATCCTCTTTGTGGAATAATATTGCCATATTTCTTCCCATTAAGGCCAATTGTGACGCCCGTGGCTGAAGAGGGCGGGGAGTGATCGCCGGGTGATGTCCTAAGAGAAAGGAATCACTGAGGTAAAGTGCGGCTCTTGGCAAGCTTCTAGGCCGAGTAATGAGTGGTGAGAGGGGCACAGGAATGAATCGTCCCACATCGAAAAGAGAGGGAGATCCTGAGTTGTATAAGTAGATAACGTGATCTCAAATAGTAGAGGCGTCTTTTGGGGCAAAATCGTGAGGCTAATGATGGAAAACTCTATAGTTAAGCGTGCTTGGGCTGGAGTAGCACTGGGATGGGTGACCTTCTGGGAAGTACTCAAGCACACAGTTTTCCTAAAGCCAAAGCAGATAATACCTTTACAATGAGATCACAGGATGTTACACCAATAGAATAGGATACTAGAGAGATACACTTCATAATCAAGTCAATAAACTCTAGGGAAAACCAACATTGCTCATCATCTCCTTAGGGAAAGCCCATTCTACTGTAGCATAGACTTTACTTATATCTAGTTTTAGTGCACTATCCCTTAATGCCTTGCTTTTCTCTTTTTTTTTGAGTGAAATATTTCATAAGTGACTTTGATGTTATTTGTTATATGTCTGTTTGGCACAAAATAATTTTTGTTCTGAGAAATAATGGTGGGGATAGCTGCCTTCAAGTTTCAACCTGTTAGCCAGCACTTTAGTGATTATTTGTTTGAGAATACACTGATATTTTTATTAATTACATTTATATAAAGCAGAAATAGAAAATAGCTTATCCCATCTTCAATTAGTTCTTAATTAAAATCTACCGATTAAGGAGTCTATTTAGAGGTATTTAATTAAATATTATCTTATTATTATCTCATATAATTTAAATATTATCATTTTTAAATATTATTTTTATGGTAATTTTGTAATTTTTTTATCTCATATAATTCAAATATTATCATTTTTAAATATTATTTTTATGATAATTTTGTAATTTTTTAAAAAAATTATTAAATTAAATAATTAATTTTTATTTATAATATAGTATAACACTAAAATAACATTAAACAAAATATTTTTTATACTGCTCATGGCATGTTTTGGCATTTGAACATTTTGGGTGTGTTTGTTTGTAAGGTTAAATTTAAGAAGGTTAAAATTAAATTTGGATAGA
>JAEMOT010002238.1:43510-274259 GCA_019297695.1 Apostasia ramifera
TTCCTAGACAAATGGGGCCTTTAAAATAAATAATAAAAATTTTAAATTTTATTTTATTTATAAAATATTACATATTTTATTATTACAGACGATGAATGTCACTTCATCATGAATTTTTATTTTATTAAGTTTATTTAATTTTTATAAATTTTTTATTTAAAATTTCCCTTTATATTAAATTTTTTTCGATTCTCGAATCAGAAATAAATATTATTTCACCTTTTATATAATTAATAATTTATTCTATTTTTATTATATTAGTAAAAAAATCAAAGAAATATTTATAAAGTTTTGTTTGATGGATTAGGTTTGTTTTGAATTTGAATTTGATTTGACTAATAAAAATAAGTTAAAACTAGTGATTCAAATTTGACTTGAATAATAAATAGGTCAAATTAACTCATTAATTTAATCTATTTATAGAATAAATATTGATAAATGAATTATTTAAATTTTATTCAATTTAATTAGGTATAATTTAAATCTGATTCATTTAATAAATGAATCAAAATCTATAACCTATTATTTAAAATTTTTAGAATAAATTCGAATTAAATTCACTACTCACTAGTCATATATTACTACCGTATTAGGAGACGGTAAGACCATACTAACCCACCGTTGCTGTAATTCACTAAGAGGCGGGAAGGGTACTTTGGTAATATAATAAGAAAAATATCTCATTATTTTCCGACTTATCTGATCGAGAACCGCATTCATTATTTATTCCTTAGGTTAGACGGAGACGAAACATCCTTCGGTCCCCTTGCGCTTAGGGTTTCATTCATATACCGCTCAACGACAGGATGCAGGGTGGAGGAATGGTTCCGCCGCCGATGAACCAGCCACACCAGATGCCGCCACCGCAGCCTCAACCTCAGCAGGCTCCGCCGCATTGGGGAGTGGTGCCACCGTCGGCGCCTCAGCCACAATACCCGCCGGTTCAAGCGCCGATGTGGAATCAGCAACCCTCGCAGATCCCTCCGCCGCAGCCGATGCCGCCGCCGCCGCAGTATCCTCCGCAGTACGCTGCGCCGATGATGGCGCCTGCCTCTGTCCCGGTCCCAGCTGCGCAGCCTTTTCCGGCGTCAGCGGACGAGGTTCGCACGCTCTGGATCGGAGATCTGCAGTACTGGATGGAGGAGTCGTATATCCACAGTTGCTTCGCACACACTGGAGAGGTAACACGTGACCGCCAATGATGTATATTGATCTGATTTGTCGTGAGTTTACACGTCCTCTTTTTATTTTTTCTGCTCAAGGTTGTTTCGGTGAAGCTCATCCGTAACAAGCAAACCGGGCAGTTAGAAGGATATGGTTTTGTTGAGTTTGCGACTCGTGCTACTGCAGAACGCGTTTTACAGACATACAATGGAACACCGATGCCTAATGGAGAGCAGGTTTTCCGGTTAAATTGGGCTTCTGCAGGTGGGAAACGTGGCGATGAGGGTATCGATTATACAATATTCGTTGGGGACTTGGCTGCAGATGTTTCAGATTCAATGTTACAAGAGGTTTTTAGAAATCACTATCAGTCAGCTAGGGGTGCGAAGGTTGTCACTGACAGAATTACTGGGCGCTCTAAGGGCTATGGCTTTGTCAAGTTCAGTGATGCAAACGAACAAGCACGTGCAATGACTGAAATGAATGGAGTCTTTTGTTCAACAAGACCTATGCGGATTGGTCCAGCAGCTAATAAGAAAGCCAATGAATCGCAGCAGCAAGATGCTTCCAGAGGTAAGGAGGAATTTCAATCACGACTCCTCTTTTCATGAAGTGTCACTAACGAAAGCTTAAGAAACGCAAGTGTAACTGTGGTTTCCATTTGTGTTGAGTTCATTTCAAATTTGCCTGAAAGTTGGAGTATTGGTGCCTGCTTATCAGGTTCCTTATTTTCAACTGCAGTAATTTGTAAATGATTGCAGGTAGGCTTAATAATGCACTGGTCAGCAATGGTATTGTTGATGGAAGCATTATTTAATATATGTTTTTGTACTGTATGTTCATTGATGGGGGGACTGAATGAATAGTTTTGTAATGGATTCACTGCCCTAGCTTTTTGTTTTCAAAGTCACACGCATGAAGATAAGTGCCATTGCTATCATTGCACAAAGTCTTATTCCATTATACCATTTCCTTTGTGGTTCAAGGTCACTTAATGTAATTGTAAAGAACTGAGACTTATTAGCACTCATGTTGTCTCAAAACAGGGTGCTGAGAGTCCCTCTTGATATAGGACCTGGAATAACTTCAGCTGAGATCTGTATCCTCTTTAATGCGTGGCCTCAGTTAGGTCAGTGTTAACTGTTATTGCCATTCTGTTGCCCTAGTGCATTCATTTCTATATCATTCCCAGCTTTCAATTTTTAGAAAATTTCCTAAGTCAATTTCAGTTTCAGCTTTCTTTATAGTTAATGCTGTATTCATTTTCCTCAAAATTGTATTTTCCCTACAGCTCACTTCTGTTTGTCATTTCTTGGCATCTAAAGTGATAATGTCTTGTTTCTTTCAGTGTTTCTTTACTCAATCTTTTTGTTCTGCCTCCATTTATTTCACTACGTCTAGTCTTTTCAGAAGTTATCCTTTTTATTGATATCATAATTTCTAAGCGTGGAATATTTTCTACAGTATAACATAGTTCATGATGAAGTATTCAATTTTCTTTCTAGTTTTGAGTATCGGTTTATTTTTGTATGTTGTTACATTTACTTTTTTTTTCATTTTTGAAAAGCTTGCACATTTTATTTCCTGTGTGCTTGTTTCACATCTGCATTCATGGGGGTTTGAGGATGATGTGTCAGGGTGTATTTTCTTCATCTATGAATTTCTAGATTTGATGTCTGCTTGTGTCACTCTTGCTATATATATTTGTGATTTGGAGGACTTGCATGTTCTTTTGAGACAGGATGGCATTATAGCAAACATTGCCATATATTAACATCCATTTGGAGGACTTGCATGTTCTTAAAATATTAATATCTTAAGCTTGTACGTGATTGCGGTTGAATGGTCATTTAGAGAAGGGATGTTTAAAGTTGCAACTTTTTGTGCAGAAGCCTTGAATAATAGTTTTCTTAAGGAAATATCTGAGTGCGGAAACTTGGAACCACAAAGAATATTTTGATTTTACTCTTGTTCTTTGTATGAACAACTTCAAGCCTTCTACTGCTGTTCCTCATTTGTGTGATGCTGAATTTATAAACAAATGGGTTTCATCATCTATCTGATTTTGCATATTCAACTAGAAACATTTGGAGTTACAAAAAATAAACTAAAAAACATCACCATGTTCGTTTTGGGATAAACAAATGGGTTTCATGATATTCTTATTCAGAATGGGGGTTGAAGTTTCGGGATGTTATGTGATCTTGGTCTTTGTGCTGTAATTTCTTTCTCTGTTGGCTCCTATTTGAGTTCAGACCTAATTGTATTGCCTTTGATTTGACCTTATAGTGTTGAGTTATTTACTTTATTTAATATGAGATAGCTTTTCATAATACTGTATAAGTTCCCTATTGTTTTAATGTTCAGCGTAAATATTAACTATTCTTTTAGTTCGTCTTCATATGCAATTAGGTCCCTATTGCTTATGAATTAAGCAAAGTAGTCCATAATATTGTGTAAATTTACATTTGGTCCATCAACCATAGCAGAAAAGTGCACATAAGGGAAAACTAGAGGGACCTAGTTGCTATTTTTAAGGATAAAATTGTACATGAGGGTGAACTAAAGGGGCTAGTTGCTATTCACCCTAATATTTAGAAGTGAAAATACGATAGATTTATGTTTGTATTTTATATTTTTTGTTTACTACTTTAAGGGCTTGTTTGGCGCCGGGACCAAAATAGTATTAGTTTAAAAAACAATAATAATAATAATAATAATAATAATAATAATAATAATAATAATAAATAAATTTTTATTACATTTTACACAAACTTCAATATAAAAAAATATTATTTTATTTCTCATACTTAATTATTCTTAATAAAATTATCAAAATTTATTTCACAAATGAAGTTTTTTGGTCTAGGATGTGAAATAAAGTTGATAATTTTATTGAAAATAATTGAGTACGTGAAATAAAATATTTTTTTTTATATTCGAATTTGTGTAGAATGTAATAAATTTTTTATTTATTTATTTATTATTATTGTTTTTTAAACTAGTACCATTTTGGTCTTGATATTGGTCCTCGCGCCAAATCGGCCCTAAATGCTTTATTGTTGATTATCAAGTTTTTATTATCTATTTATTGTTGTGGAAGCTACGAGATCTTTTGTTATCATAGCAATGTTCAGAATGGAATTGTTTACCAGTGATTTTGGCAGAAAAATTGTCCATATCACTTAATCTAACCCAAGCAGATATTTCTTTTTTTTTTCTCCTTTAAAAAGATATTGTGCTATAATTGTATATGTTCCAACCAATATATAGTTGCAAATTGTCAGATGGATGTTAGAAGTCATTCTTATGTTCGTTATTATGGTGAGTAAATAGGAAGCATTCCACAAGAGAAAAATTTGCAAGAAAAATCACCATGATATCATTTACAAGAACTTCTGCTTGAAAGTCCTGATTAGTCTTGTTTCTGCAGTTTCTATCCAGAGTTCACAAGGAAACCAATCAGAAAGCGACCCAAATAACACCACTGTGGGTATTAAGTTCTTTTAAACTCCTTTCTCAAGGAACTTGTGGTGTCAAACTGCACTAACAAGTGTTATCCTTGGGTCCAGATATTTGTTGGTGGTTTGGATCCAAATGTTACGGAGGATGTCCTACGGCAGGTTTTCAGCCCATATGGAGAACTGGTCCATGTCAAGATACCTGCTGGGAAACGTTGTGGTTTTGTTCAGTTTGTTAACAGGTATATTCTTAAGGAAACTGAATTTTATTTTCTTCATATGCACACGATTTTGTTTATAATCTATTTATTTTTTATGCATTCAGGGCTTGTGCAGAGGAAGCTCTGATGATGCTGCAGGGAACCCAACTTGGCGGACAAAAAGTTCGGCTTTCATGGGGTCGTAGTCCATCTAATAAGCAGGTTAGTTTGTTTACATCTTTCCACAAATCATGAACTGCCCGTTTCTCTTACAAAGAAGAATATTGGGGTGTTTGCAGGCCCAACAGGATCCTAATCAATGGAATGGTAATTACTATAGCTATGGTCAAGGTTATGAAGCTTATGGATATGCTCAAGCTCCTCAGGATCCCAACATGTATGCTTATGGAACCTATCCAGGATATGGAAATTATCAGCAACAACAGGTAAAAGCCAAGCTTATTTTATCCTTTTTATTTCTAAAAAGCTTAATTAATTCTCTTTGCATGTCTTCTAATGATCTTATTTTTGGGGGCTTTGGTAGCTCTCCTATTTTAAGGCTAGAATGCATCATCGTTTCTTATTTTTCTCAATTCATCTCTTTAGCCTCTACAATTTTTTTTTTTCTAAAAAGCATTTTTTTCTTCCAACTTATAGAACTTTCTATTAGATTGAAAGGGACTACATTATCCCTCTTAGGGGAAACAGAGTGAAGCATACGTTTATATTGTCTTTGTGGCAATGATGATCTTGTTGAATTTCTTTGCCATGGGAAGCATGGATGAGGAGAGAGGGTTGGGGAATAATGATACTCTGTTTCTTCTGTAGCTTTGGTTTTGATTTCTTCTAAGAACTCCACCCGTGAAGAGAGCTTTCTTCTATTAAGGACGAGTACGATATGACTATACAGATATAATATGATATGGATATGACGATACGTCAAACTTAAAAAAAAATAGGATACGGATACGTTAGGATACTACTGTTATATATATATAATACGTCATATTCTCATATTTAAAATATAAATCTATAGTAGATTATAATAATTTATACATCTTGTTGCTTTAATTTTCAAAAAATATCTTTTAATTTTTTTTCAAATTAATTATATTTTTTAAACATTATTAACATCACTAAAAAAATATTATCGACAATTGAACTTCAAAAAATAAAAATATCCTTCAACAACTATTAAGTTTAAAAAGATCTTAAATTAAAATAATATTTTAAAATTTATTTAATTGTTTCTAATTTGTTACAGATTATCTAAGTAAGGTAAGAGTTTAAATATACATCAGTAAATTAGTTTTAGTTTTAATTTAAATTTGACCCAAATCAATTAGCTCGATGCAATCGCATATAATTGAAAATAATATTGATGATGTGATATAAACTCAGATACGCTAATCTGATCAAAGTAGATACGTGCTCTTCTCTCTCTGTGTCTTTAACTAAATAAATAAATAAAATAAAAAGTTAAAATTTTATCTTTTTCATAATATGAGCTTGATTAAAGTAAAAAAGTGATCATTGTCTAGCAGAAGCAAAGATAGTGCGGTTGAGGTAGAAAAACTAGATGACACAGCTGCTTGCAGATACTAAATTCTCTTTTTATTGCTGAAACACTAGCGTGCGTGAAGCTTTTTACAATCCCAAATGCGTGAGTTCAGTATATTTCTTAATTTTAATATTTGAGTCTATGCATGAGATGTGTTTTATGTATAAGATATTTTTTATTTTTTTATCGTGTAGGTCGGGCCAATTGTTTTAACTTTTTTTTTAAAATTAGAGGTATCGGGCAAGTATCAGGCAAGTATCGAGCGAGTATTGGATTTTTAAAATTAAAAGTAAAAAATGATACGCCACATGGCGTATCGGATACGTATCGGTAAAGTATCGGAGAGTATCAATATTCGATATTAATACGATACGGATATATTAGGATTCACGAAATATCGGTGCTTCATAGAGTTTATTTAATACACAACACCACCAATTATGTCTCTTTTTCTGGTTAAGTTTTACATTTTTCTTTATGCACAATTAAGATTATTTCTATCATATCCAAGTTATTTTTAGTCTTTTGCTCCTCTCTTTATTGCCACAACTTGGACTCCCTCGCATTTATGTATGGATCTATAGGGTAATGATACATAATAGTTAAAAGTCTTCCCCATCGTATCTTTTATTTATATTATGGACCTCTCGAGGATGCAGACATTTTTAATGAGGTTAATTTTGTGTGATCATTCATCAATCTGAGCGCCTATATTGTCGCTACATTATTATTATTTTTGGATATTTTTCTTGTATTTATGTCATGCTTTCATTTATATAGTTTGCTTTATAGTTATGAAGCACGAGTACGATACGACGATACGATACGGATATGACGATACGCCAAACTTAAAAAAAAGTAGGATATGACTGTTATATTTGTGTATAATACGTCATATTGTCATATTTAAGATATAAATCTATGACAGATTATAATAAGTTATACATCTTGTTATTATAATTTTCAAAAATATCTTTTAAATTTTTTTCAAATTAATTATATATTTTAAACATTATTAATATCACTAAAAAAATATTATAGACAATTGAACTACAAAAAATAAAAATATCCTTCAACAACTATTGAGTTTAAAAAGATCTTAGATTAAAATAATATTTTAAAATTTATTTAATTACTTTCAACTTAAGTGAGATGAGAGTTTAAATATACATCAGTAAGTTAATTTCAATTTCGATTTTAATCCGACCTAAATTAATTAGCTCGATGCAAACTACATATAATTGAAAATAATATAAATAATGTGACATAAACTCAGATACATTTATCTGGTTAAAGTAGATATATGTCTTTCTCTTTCTGAGTCTTTAACTAAATAAATAAACAAAATAAAAAAGACTAAAGTTTTATCTTTTTCATAATTTGAGCTTGATTAAAGTAAAAAAAAGTGATCAGTGTCTAAAAGAACCAAAGATAGTATGATTGAGATAGAAAAATTAGATAATAAAGTTGCTTGCGAATACCAAATTCTTTTTCTATTGCCGAAACACTAGCGTGCATCAAGCATTTTGCAATCCTAATTGTTTGAGTTCAGTATATCTCTCAATGTTACTATTTGAGTCTATGCATTAGTTGTGTTTTATGTATAATATATTTTTTATTTTTTATCGTGTAGGCCAGATCAACTGTTTCAACATTGTTTTTTAATTAGAAGTATCAAAAAATATCGGACAAGTATCGGGCAAGCATCGAGTGAGTATCGGGCGAGTATTGGATTTTTAAAAATTAAAAATAAAAATTGATACGCCACGTGGCATATCGGATACGTATCGGTGGAGTATCGGAGAGTATCTGTATCCGATACGGATACGATACGGATACGTTAGGCTTCACAAAGTATCGGTGTTTCATAGCTTTATAGCAACTGAAAAATAGAGAGGATATTTTAGTCAAAATCATAAAAAATATTTACTGTATTGAGGGATCACATGCTTTCCTTGACAGCAAATGCTCCTAAAAACTTTGAAATGGACCAAACATTGTTGTTTGAAATATGTATGGTTGAAATCATACATTGATATTTAGTTTAGATAACATTGAATCAAATGCCCTCTTAGATATTTTTATTATCAGCATCACTCATCTAGGTAGTATTAAACTAATCACCCCTTTAATGCTTTCATTATAAGCCTTATTATTTTGGTTTTTAGAAATCCTCCCGATTTTGGCATACATTTAAGGGCTCACTAACATCTAGGTTATCTTTTCCATCAAACAAAAAAAAACTTGAAGTGGCTTCAGAATATGTATAAGTAGAATCAGATGCAACTCTTGAAGTGACTTTGGATAAGTGAAGCGGCTTCACTTGAAATCATATAATTGATGATTTCGTCTTCATTGCTTTAAATTTGGCTTGAAGCTTTCTTTTTGGATTCACCTTCATTTAATCAAAAAATATGCTTGGTGGATTCACTTAAGTAAACCGGCTTCAAAAGGCTCAAGCCATTTCATTCTGCCTACCAACAGACCCCTAATATTTTCTTCTGATCATCCAAATAAATTTTTTTTTATAATCTTTTTATCTCTAGGAATATTATTGAGGACTTTTCCTTGTTTACTTATAGATAACTGGAACTGATATATTATGACCTAAATGAAGATAATTGTGGGTTTCACGAAGAGACCAAAGTGTTGCCTAAATCATTTGATTTTAAAGTATGATCTTTATTTTATTCTTTTTTTCCAAATTTAATTCATTCAGAACATTTAATGTCTGTTTTGTCTATGCAGTGAAGTTTATTGGAGCGAGGCATCGCTTTTTGCCATATAATGATGGCCTGCAAAGCATATTGTCCAGTTTGAATATGCAGTGTGTATTACGGTGGGTAATTTAGTAATTTTGCACGTTGGTCTCCTTAAAGTGAGTTGATTTTAGTGGTGAATGAGTGGTACCTGATCTGTTACTATTTCTGGATAATCTGTTGATTAGGATGTATCTTTTGTTTTCTGCTTTGGTCTTTTTATTTTTAATTAGGTGTTGGCCAAATTCTATTTATGTTTACTTTTCTGTTTTAGTGTGAGTTGGTTTTCTATTATGCATTATAAATTTATTTCTCCCTTTATGTATTTTACGAAAATATTTCGGGCGTGTTTGGCAATGGCTTTAAAGTGTTGTAAATATAAGCAATTTAAATTTTTCATTTGTCTAAACTTTTGAAGCAACTTAAATTTTAAGTCTCCTTTTTAGCTGCTTATAGTTTAAACAGCTTAAATAGCTTTTTGAGCTTCTAAAGCACTTAGGCAACAACAACAACAACAACAATCAAGCTTTAATCCCATTAGGTGAGGTCGGCTTCTAAAGCACTTAGCCAAAGAAACTTAAATTGATTTGGAGTGTAATATGCCGCTTGGATACACTTTTAGGCTCAAAACATCTCAGAAACTTAGAGCTACATAAACACAACAATACTATTTGGGATAGTTTTATGGGTTTTGTATGTACATGTCACTTCATAATTTAAGCTGTTAATTTGTTATATCTTAGGAGTTTATATATATGTTACCTCAAAGTTTTATATTTATATAATAAGGGCTCACTTCAAAGTGGATTTGAAGTGGATGAGTGGAAATAAGTTTATATATATGTACATAAAATTTGAAGTAACCTAAGAAACTGGCAAACATTTTCATTGGGAGATGCTATGCAGTATATTTTTTTTTTTAAATTACTGTTTGGTAAATAATAATTTTTTAATGTAGTTATTTCTGTCTTCTTGTTTTCACAGTTATTATTGATGAAAGGTATTGTGTTTAAAGCTCTCTTATTCTATACTGAAGTTTTTCTTTTTTTTAGTTGGGATGGCCTATATTGATTTTAGGTAGTTTGGGACTAATCTAAGTTTGAAATTGTGGAGTTTGGCTATAGATGATGAAAGCCATTATGATGTTTCGTTAAATTTTTATTTGATGTGAGTTAAGTGGTAAGTTTCTGTTTTATTCTTATATTTAATGTCTACTTTGTGTATGTAAGCAGTGTTGTTTATGTAAAACTTTGTATGATACGTAATATAAGTAGGTTTATCATATATATGGTCATAATAACCTACATCTTAATAGAATTGTTTATGTTTTGGTTGTATTTGATTTGAATTTATTTCATACATATTTATATATGTATGAATATGATTTTGATTTAAGTGTATTTCATTTGGAATTAGTCAGCTTTGTGCTATAAGCATATTTGTTTGAACTTTTTTTTATAGGAATATTTGTTTGAACTTGAATTAATTAAAATTTGAGTAGTTTTAACTGTGTTAATTAGTGTTTTGCATTTTTTTCTTTAATTTCATAGAATGCACTTTGGCTTAGAGGTCATTTTGGTCTTGCAGTTTTGTTCATTTAAGATTTTATCCTTGCACGAATTTTTTTTTTTCATTGATGGGTAATGACTAATATGGATGTTAGTAGTGAAAAAATAAATAAAATTGTGCCATATTATTGATCAGTTAATTGAAATTTATAATTGTTTTCGTTATAATTGACTTTAATATCATCAATTCTTAAAGTCTTGTCTTCAAACTGAGGGTTTTTTAAAACTATTTTCTATCTTTAATTTGTTCATATAAATAATAACTCGAAGAAACAAAAAATAATTTCTTTCTATTATCGTTTTGTTGTCTTCAAGTAAACCTTTGTTTGAAGTTTTCAATTCATAATTCATGTTTTGTTGTAATTTTTTTAATTACTTCCTGAGTTGAGTTAATATTATTCAAGTTTTAGAGATTAAGAAGGAATATCATGTTTTATGATTTAACTTTTTTATTCGGATTTTTGAGTCTCAATTATTTTTAATTATGTCTAAAAAATTGATATAAATATTATAAAAGGTTTTTTTAATGGATTTTATTACTTTTCATCAACACTTTAACATAATAATTCATTTTTAAATTAATTTTTAAAATTCAAAGTACTAAAATATTTTCTTTCATCTCCCTTCAATTTGCCTCTGCTGAACTCCCACGCCTAAAACTCTCAGTAGCTAAAGTAGCCTTTAATATTGAGCTCATCTGTGGTCAGCTAAACAGCCACTACTATGAATTTCTTCTACGCTTTGCTCTCCTAGAATTTATACTGGTTGAGTGCTTGCGCAGGAGGAAGAGAGAGTTTGTGGCATTTTTATAATTAGCAAATTTATTTATTTTTTTAAAATAAATTTTATTTATTTGAATATGTAAAATTATATTAGTAACCTGATTGAAATATTTAAGTTCAAGGATCCAATCAAACACTTGGCCGAAGGATTTTTAAGATTATCAATCTATGCGATATTACTTTTTAATCTACATGTTAGATTAAATCAAATCAAAATATTTTTTTCATATTATTTAGAGTTTTATGATAATAATAAATTATATAATAAAAATATTTATTTTTATAAATAATAAATATTATTTTTAATAGATGATATTATTTTAATGCGTTTTTTTTAAATAATAATTTGCTGATTCAATTGATTTGATGATTAGTTTGACCGGTTTGATCATCAACTCGATAGTTTTTACAACATTGAAGTACAGTAAAATCTATTTCAAAAATTATCAAAAAAAAATTTGAAAACCCCATGTAGTCGCATAACTTTTAGAGAGTTATTTGTTTGTGAGGTTAATTTTAATTTAATTTAAAATTAAATTTAACTAATCAAATCATATATAAACTTAAATATTAAACAAACATGTTTCATCATTAAATTAATTTTATTTTACATATTTATATAGAATTTAACATAGACATTAATTTTATTTATATAATATATCCACATCTCAAAGGAAGATTAAATTTTATTTCAAATTATTCATAAGTTTTTAACATATATATCACATAAAATTTATTTTTTAACCAAATAAACTAATAGTCCTTTAAAAAGCAATCAAGACGAAATGGTACTAATTTTAAAAATAATAATAATAATAATAATAATAATAATAAATATTTTTTTTAATTATTCTACACAAATTTTAATATAAAAAATATTATTTTACTTCACATATTTAATAATTTTTAATAAAAATATTAATTTTATTTCATGATAAACACAGCACAATTTAAGATGTGAAATAAAATTGATATTTTTATCGAAAATTATTGTGTATGTGAAATAAAATAATATTTTTTTTTATATTAGAGTTTGTGTAGAATGATTAAAAAAATTTATTTATTATTGTTATTATTATTATTATTATTATTTTTAAACTAATATAATTTTGATTCGGATTTTGATCGTCACGTCAAACTAGGCTTATTTTCAAATAAGTTTGTATCATGTGACTATAAATTGCTGGTATACCATGCTAAACACAGCACAATTTAAGAGGTAGTACAACTAATCACCATTAAAAAAAAACATGTTTATCAAAAACTGTTAAGAGAAAAGACCAAAAGGAAAAAAAAAGAATTTACATGCATATTTTTTATTTTTTAGTAATATATTAAATGTTTTTATTCTTTCTATTTTACAATTTAATCTTCAATTATTTTAAAAATAAAAAGCTTCATTGTACAAATATATTTTAAAAAAGTTTTACACAAATATTTTAAAAATTATATATATATATATATATTTAAGAAGATTTAAAAATTAAGTTATAAAATAAAAATTAAGAATTTAATATATTTTTTTGTTAAAGTTATTTAAAAAAATTTATTCGTTATTTTAGTATTGAACTTGAAAACTTATTGAATACAGATAGTTTGCAACCAAGAGGGAAGTTCAAGATAAATTATGCGTATGAACAATATATTATTCGGCATCCAATACATGCCTATTTTATATGTGGTGGTGCCCACATGCATCCAATATGATACGTACCTATTGAGCTCCGAAAGGTGCAAACTATCTGTATTCAATAAGTTTTCAAGTTAAATACTAAAAATTATATATATATATATTTAAGAAGATTTAAAATTAAGTTATAAAATAAAAATTAAGAATTTAATATATTTTTTTTGTTAAAGTTATTTAAAAAACTGTATTCGTTATTTTAGTATTGAACTTGAAAACTTATTGAATACAGATAGTTTGCACCTTTCGAAGCTCAATAGTTATGTGCTATATTGGATGCATGTGGGCACCACCACATATAAAATAGGCATGTATTGAATGCCGAATAATATGTTGTTCATATGCATAATTTATCTTGAACTTCCCTCTTGGTTGCAAACTTGCTGAAGAAAACTTCATTTTTCTTGCTAAAAATTGCTTTATTGCTTTTTAATCTTAACAAAAAATATTAAATTTACTTTATCTCTTATTTAGTATAAATTCTAACACTAAATTATTATTCTACTTCATACGATAAGGTTCTTAATATATTAATTAATTTATTTTTATATTTTTATAATTTTTAATATAAATAAATAATTTTATTTTAAGTCATACACATATTTTTGAAAAAAGAACTAAAATGTTATTCTCCAAGCAAAGCTCTGCAAAGCTTTCGGATGGTGTTACAGAGAAATGAAAACTAATGATATCAGTTATTCCTGATTCAAGCGCGTTGATATCAATTTTTCTCAGTTTAAGTTGAATTTACTTTTGAGTAAATTAAAATATTTTTAATTTCAAATTGATTATTAAGTTAAGTAGGGCGTTATGTTTAATTTAACTTTAAAATTTGTGTATTTATTTTACATTTATTATACATTATATATTATACTTTAATATGTATATTGTGTAATTTCATATGTTAATTTCACCATAACATATCTATAAATCTAAAATAACTTAATTAAGTATAGATTAGAGAATCTAAAAATACATATTAAAATACAACTATTAAGTCTATTAACGGTTTTTTCTATCAAAAAAAAAAAAAGATAAATTACATTTACTTTTAAATTTTATTTACACAAGTCTCACTTTATAATTTTTAAATATTATATATACATTAATTTCTATTAAAAAAATAAAAATATATATGAAATATTTCATATGTATACCACATTAAGTCAATATTAAGCCAATGCAGTTCCACAAATATTCACCAAGAATCCTATTGTTATAATTTGACTATTGTCAACCATCATACGTTAATCATCATTATCTATGGATCACCACTTTCAATTACGTCGTTTGTCATTCCTGATAACCATGCCACCTATCAGCAATCACCTAGTACTATCGGTTATTACCACCAATTGCTATTATAGGTATTTGAGTTAAATTAATTATGATATAATTATAATAATATCAAAGATTTATCATTGCACTAATGTTAAAATTGTAAAAAGTATATTTGTAAATAAATGTGAAAAAAAACTAATATGTATATATAATTTTTTAGAATGAATAATTGTCAAATAAAAAAAAGTAGCTGTATTGACTTTATTTTAAACAAATTAATTTTAAGTGAAAAATCAAATTCAAATGAAGTAAAATAAGAGCCAATTCAACAACCTAATAATTAACAACTTAGCTGCAACATAATTAATTATTAGACAGTATTTTTTTTTTGAACGATATTAATAGTAATTTTAAACTAGGGTATCACATTTGTTCTAGCAGATCGACGGCTCAGATCGAATGATCTACCGGTTTGTAACACGGAAGCTGGAAACCTGGAACCAAAGTTGGAAGCTACGAAATTGAAATATGGAAGGATACAAACGGGCGAGACAGCGAAGAGCAGGGCGGCGGATCGGGAATTCTACGGAGAATGGGTTGCAGGAACGGCGAAGGCGACCTTTTGGGTGAGGTTCCCGCGGCGGCTTCCACCATCGACGCGCTTCTTCTGGCCACAGTGTGCGCCGTGGGGCTGCCGGTCGAGGTGCAGGTCAAGGACGGCTCCCTCTACTCCGGCCTCTTCCACACCGCCTCCGTCGACGATGGCTACGGTGAGATCCGGAATCCCTGTCTAACCGATAAGCTTTCGACGTTGCGTGGATGACGGATCAAAGGGATTGTTCTCCGATGTGCTTTCGAGTCTGATATGATGATTTGGATTGAAAATGCCTAGGGATTGTATTGAAGAAGGCAAGGATGATGAAGAAAGGACGATGGAGCTCGAATTTAGGATCGGGAGCTGTTGTAGATACTCTCGTTGTGCTCTCCGGTGACCTCGTTCAACTTATTGTGAAGGTCGGTTATGCGATGCTGTGCTATGTTCGGATTCTACTTCGTAGGTGTTTATATGAAATCTTTCCCTTTTTGACATAGGATTTTGTGCTTCCAACGGAAGGTATTACTGCCTACTCTGTTGGAGATAGCATGCGGGAAGGGATTGATTCAGTTGATTCCCATTGGATTGATGCTTCGTCCTGGTATGCAGAGTTAAAAATAAGCGTTTGACCTTGCATATTTTTGCTTGTTTGATCAGTTCATTTATTCTTGAGTTCTCTTTATAGTTGTATAGATGATCATCATTCAGGACTTTTATGTTTCCTTGTTAGTTATGAGGAGTGTCATATTCATCCTGTGTATCATACTTTTTTGTATGTATGGATACTTATGAAGCATGAGTGTAATGCAGTAATTCAGATATAATATGATATAGATACAACGATACAAAAAAATATAAAAAAATAGGATACAAATACTCTAGGATATGATAATTATATAAATATATGTCACATATGCAATATCATAATATTTATGGTAGAGTTTAATGGTAGATTAGAATAACTTATATACTGATAGGACTTTGAAGAAGGCAGAGGAGATCACCAACGGCTTATAGCGATGGTGACATTGGAGGCGTTCAACGAAGTAGACGATGAAATCACCCTGACTGAAGGAGCTTCGGTGTCATTGGCAGCGTTAGGAGAAGCTTGCTATTAGTCTGTGAGATAGCTAAAAAAATCAATGACGATGGAGGGTGGAGAAGCTTGGCGGAAGGGTTCTGTTAGACAAGAAAATGAAGCTACAAGCATTTGGAGAATTTTAGATTTTTCTTAAGCTCTTTTAGAATGGAATAAATAGGTTAATAGGTTATAATAGATCTTATAATTTTTTAAGTCTCTGTTTGGTCAATTGAATTAATATTAGGGGGCGTTTGATTTATTGTTATCTTGGTGTAATGTCATGTAATTTAGATGACATGATATTTAGATGTCAATTTTTAATTAATAATTATATAAATTTATATAAGGTTATTTATAGATACCATTAAACTAAACAATTATTTTCTCTAAATAACATCACATAACACTAAGATAACATTGAATCAAACGTCCCTAAGTTATTTAGTTCTCTTACTACATGTCATATAGTGTGTTGGAATGGCTAATACCCAAATTAGCCCTAAATTAGTCTATGAATAGAGTTCACTGTGTAATAAACAAGTATGGTAAATAGTAATTAAGATCTTATCTTCCTTTCCTTGATTTTCTTCTTCAATTGTTCTTCTTCTTCTTCTTCTTTCACATTTTGTTTCCAGAGTTGGAGGGCAGCCTCAAATTTCCCCTTATTTGTAGATTCATTCCAGATTGGGTCATATCAATTGGTTCCATTGCTGAGATGTTGCATAATATTTGAATTGTAGCCCTCAACAGCAGCGATAGGAAGATTTGTGTGCAACGAAGCTTGCTTACGACCACATCGGGAGACCTTGTTGGGAAGAGTTATGGCAGAGTAGTCGCTGGCCAAAATAGCGGTTCATGATGTGCAATTCTAGTCCATTAATGCCATTCTAAGAGAGATCTATGACAATGGCATCCATGGAGTTGAAGCTGGAGGAATTGATAACAAATGATGCAGAAATTGAGGATAATACAGATTGATTGGAGAAGTTACATAGTGGAAAAATCACAAGTGTATAGAACTCAAAAAAAGATGGAGAACATAGATTAGATCCAAGTATGATGATAATGAGCTCACATCCATTTAGATATGCTAAATTTACATTACCTTTCTTCTCTTGTGTGAATCTTGAATTCTATGGCTTCCAGCAACTTAGCGACGAATGAGCAAGC
This sequence comes from Apostasia ramifera, assembly GCA_019297695.1. Lineage (NCBI taxonomy): Eukaryota > Viridiplantae > Streptophyta > Magnoliopsida > Asparagales > Orchidaceae > Apostasia > Apostasia ramifera. Next base: position 60,820 of record JAEMOT010002238.1, read on the forward strand.
ACCAGATTGTTTCCATAATATGAAAATCAATGAGCAGCTATCGACCTGGTCGGAGTTCTGATGAACACTGAGAGCTCAATTTGGGCCGACAAAAGACATAGATCTGTAAATTGAAAATGAAAAATCAAACTCAAAAGGATGAAGGAAGCTCAAATTTGCATGAGAATGGAAAAGATCTGTTGATGCCTCTTTCAAATGGAGCTCTTGGTTTCAAAAAAACAATTTATATAGGAAAACCATCCGTCACATCCAAAGCATACTTCCTGTTCGACCTTGAGGGTAAGGTCAATTTCCAATGGGAAGGAAAATGATAGGACTCTAGTGAAACCAGAGGAAGAGATTGCCAACGATGTGCAGCGACGACGACATTGGAGGGCGAAACAGAAAGCAAAAGCACCCTTGACTGAAGGAGCTTCAACGCCATTGGCTGCGTTAGGAGAAGCTTGTTGGCCAATGAAATTGCACTGTAGAAGAGTTGAAGAGATTGCCGAGGATGGAGAGTGGGGAAGCTTTGCGGAAGGATTCTGTTAGAGAAGAAACTGAAGCTACGAGTATTTGGAGAATTTTGGAGCTTTCTTAATTTCTTACAAAGTTAAATAAATAGGTTAATATGTTATAGTAGATCTTATAATCTTTTGAGTCTCTGTTGGGGTTAATTGAGTTAGTATGAGTCAAGTTATTTAGTTCTCTTGTTACATGTCATATAACCTGTTAGAAGGGCTGATACCTAACTTTTTCCTAAATTAGTCTATAAATAGGGATCACTTTGTAATAAACAAGTATGATGAATAGTAACTAAGATTTTATCTTTCATCTCCGGTGATGCCATGAGGGGTTTGCTAACATGAATCTTAAGCTACCAGTAATGGTTTGTACTTTGTATGTATGCCAAGCAAAGTCTAACATATTAACTGGACCTAAAATGCAATACTTCAAATACTTAATGTGTCCTAACTGTATTAGCGTGCAATTATACTATATATAACTATTGAGGAGAATAAACCAAATTAAACTTAATTATAAACCTTGCACATAACATAATATTTCATGACAGATTGCCAAAATTTAGTAATGTTCCAGTCAAAACTAGTAAGCTCACATAAATGAGATTGAACATTTATCAGATAGCAAAGAAATTAACTATCATGCATGCTCCTGGAATTAACTTTAGAGCAATTTTAAAGATTTAGAAATTAAAACCATCCTGAAATCAAGCTGGATCAAATTTAATTCAAGCTGAGATCATAGCACGAAAATTCATGATGTAGACAACAAGATACATTTCAGGATTAAAAGAACATTATCATTTTGAGCTAATAACCAATAGTTTGAGTAGCAACAATAAACAAATCAAGGAGCAGGAAAGCATGGATTGGATTATATTTCTAGAATTCCAAACTGAACACACATTTAACTCAGGTTCAAATACCATCTAGTAAAGAAAACTATGAATAAGGAGCTTAGTAAATCAGAATAACAAAGCAATAATGAAGATGCAAAATCCAAATGAACCTCAAGCCTCCGAGATGGTCGCAGCCCACTACCACTCGCAGCTCCAATGGTGGTTGCAGCCCACTGCCGCCTCCAATCAAACCAACACACCCTTGTGCTAAATCGGTGAAAATCACTGAAGAAGACCTCTTCTCCACATCTTAATCATATGGAAATCATTCAGCATTTTTCCCTTTCAGGTCAGTGGTCATAGCAATACCATCACTCTTAGGCATAGATGATTGTGCCTAGCTAGGATTCTTGGATGTATCCCCAGTATTAGACACAAATTTCTTTCAAGATAAGAACTTAAGGTATTCTTCAAGATCGAGGGTGTACTGGAATGCCTCCTTAAGGGAACACTTGGTGAGTCATCATCTCACATCGAATGTCAGGTTGAAGGCTTGCCTTGAGTCATGCTATGGTATATCAGGCATCTTCTATGATGTATTGAGTCAACAACTCATCAAACTGTGACATGTAGTCAGCTACACTCCCTGTATCCAGCCTCAAGGTCACCAATTCTTCTAGGAGCTTGTCTCGATAAGTCAGAGATATTAGATTTTAGGAGGCTGACCAAATCTCTTGAACAGACGTTCTTGATTTTCCCAGAAAGTCTTAACATGCTCAACTAATTTCATATGGGCAAACTTGGCACAATTTCCATTTGCCATATGTTAGTCAAAGTACTTGTCCATGTCAAGCAGCTAGTCATTAAATACCTTCGGGTCTAGACGATCATTGAATGATGGTGGGTCAAGCGTCATCCTACGTAAGCTTGCTTATCAGACTTGTTCTACCCGAATTAGTCCGAAACTGGTTCAGCTCAGAACCAGTTGAACCGGACTGGTTTGCTCGAAACCAGTTGAACCGGACTGGTTCGACTCAGAACCAGTTGAATCGGACTGGTTTTGACCGGTTCTAGGTAGCGGAATTGGTCCGACACAGTTCTGCGCCTTAGGACCGAAGAATTGGTTCAGAATCGGGCTGATTCTGTTGAACCAGAACTTATTCGGTTCCTACTTTATAAAAAAAATAATAATGGGAGTAGCGAACGTGCGGCGCGTACGTGGATGTTGCCCCATTTAAAGTGGCAGCTGGCGCTGATGCCAGCTGCTTATCACATAAATTTTTTTTAATAGCTCAAATGGTCAGATAATCATTTTTAAGGTCATTTTAAACCTTTTAACTTATATGTAGTATTCTATAAATAGGACTTTTATATTGTATAATTCCTCCAACTTTCATCTACTTTTAAGTTATTTTGCTTTTTTAAAAATTCTGCAAACACATTTAAACGGTTTCTCAACTTGATTTGTTGTCGTTTCTTCCTCAAGTTGCCAGTGAAATGCGGATCTAAATTACAGTCCGGAACTCAATTATCTTCCGCCACTTAGTGAGAAGTTTGACAAAACTTTAGAACTTGATTTTAATCTATCTGAAAAACAAGATCCTAAGGCTAGTGGAGATGTTGGCACTAGCATTGGCCCCTCAATGCAATCTTCAAGCGTTTCCAATAAGTCTTGGACGAAATGCTGTAAGGTATGAGAGTATTTTGAATTACAAATTAAACCTATTAGCAATTCCGAGAGACCTAAGTATGCTGTTTATAAAATTCGCAAAAACTAATACTTATATAAACAAGGTGGTACGGGTGGTGAAACTGGTACATTTAAGAAACACTCAGTTAGGTTTCATAAGTTTGATGAAAATTTTGTCAACCCGTTATTGTAGAGGCAAACCAAATACAACTGAATCCACAGAATGGATATGTGCCATGGTCGTTTAGAAACGATAAGGCATGCTAAGGTTTAGTTTGATTTGTTGTACGAACTGAACAATCTTTCACAATATGTGAAAATGAGAGATTCTTTGAATATATTATTCAGTATTTACAATTTCAATATAATCGTATTTCTAGACATACACTTAAAAAGATTACATGTTAATATAACGAATATAAAAAATATCTTATTCAATACCTTACTAATATTACTTATAGGGTTAGTTTAATTTCTGATATTTGAACTAACATATATGGGGCGAGTTACTTAGTTGTTACTTGTTACTTGATTGGACAATAGAGAATGCAAAAATACATGTTATCATTAGATATATTAGATGAAGTTCATACAAGTTCTACTATTTTTACTTACATTAGAAATGCTTGTAATATTTATGACATATAAATTAATTTTTTTTCTATTACATTAGATAATACTTTAAATAGTAATTCTGCAATTAATTACTTATAGTAATTTGTAAAACTTCTTTATTGGATTTTTTTTTATGTTAGATGTGCATGCTATATTATAAATTTATTTATTTTTAGTGCTTTTAATTTCTAGCATTTGATTATTGATAAATTTAAATAGTTGCAAAATGGATTTAGTTGAATTTAAATATCAAACGTAAATGGAAACGTGCTTATATAAGTATAAGAAAAACTTACATAAAATTTTCATCATCTATTGAAACTAGATACAATTCACTTCATCATTTATTTGAATCACTTTTGTCATATGAAGATTTACTTGTTGCCTTTTATAATTCGTACACAATTAACCATGATCTTCAATTGTGTTTTTTATGATTGGATTTTCTTAAAATGTGTTTTCAAGTTATTGTCAAATTTTAAGGAGTGTACTGAAAGTTTTTAGGTTATTACCTAATTTTGTCTATTTTTTTGCCTTATATTTTTCAAATATTTCAATAATTTTTGGAGTTTAGATTAGATCCAATTTTTAAAACTTTTGTCACTAATATTGAACTGAAATTTAAAAAATATTAAGAAAAAATATCATTTTTATATTCTGTAGGTGCTATGCTTGATCTTCGCCAAGAGATCGAATCTATTAAAATATTTTACGTAGAATATTCTGATTTCTTGGGGAGTAATACTGATGCTGAAAAAGTATTGGTTTTTACAACTCTCCAAGATTTATTTTCTCTTTATTATTGTGAGCAGGTTGCGAATAAGAGTGAGATGTGTGGAAACACAAGTAAAAACACAGAAGAAGTCTGGCATTTTTAAAATTTTTAGGTCAATGGTGATGAAGAGATCTCTTATTTCAGAGAAAAGAAAAGCACTTATTGGCGAGCAATCCACAGCACAGAGTCAAACTCCTATAAATTTGAATGAGTTACAGTTTTATTTGCACATCGAGAAAAAATTTGACGATGATATAAGCTTATTGGCGTGGTGGAAAGGCTCATCAAAATAATACTTTGTTCTATTTACTTTTGCTCGAAATGTTCTAGTGGCACAAGCGTCAACTATAGTATTTGAATTAACTTTCTCCACTACAAGAAGAATAATAGGAGATTACAGGAATAGTTTATCTGCTGCGACCCTTTACATACTTATCTACATAATTGGTTTGTTGTCGAGTCACGAAATCAGTAGTACAATTTAATGAACGAATTCAAAGATGACAGTTTAGATGAAGAAGAAGAGTATTCCAGAGGAATTGTTTATAATTACGAAGAATAATTTGTTTATAGTGCAAAATGGTTTGAATGAGTTACAATTATTTTATTGTAAAAATTTTTATTTTATTAATATTAATAATATTTTTTAGCAATGTTAAAAATATAAAAATATACTTTTAATAAAATACATAAGAATATATATGTTTTAATTAAATATACTTGACCCAGCCCAAAACGTGAAACTGGATCAGACTCAGATCGGTTCCACGTTTATCCAACTGGTTCTGGACTGGGTACAAAATCAATTGGAACCAGAGCGGATTAGTTGCTGGCCCAACTGAACATAGAACTAGTCGGACCTGACTGGAACTAGTCTAGTTAGCAACCTGAACCCTACTAGTGAGGTTGCTATCAAAAGCACGATCGTGATGCCTGGGAAGATTCGCATCATATTCAAAGTGTCTAAAAGTAGGACCATAATAGGGATATTAACGATACCAAGGGTGCGAAGTAGTTATCCACAACAGCCTTTTAACAAATTGCTCATAGCATTGATAAGTCGATCACTATGGTGTGGAGGTCGCTCCTGTTGTGCAGGTTGGGGATATCCCCGGCGTAACCTACAAATGGTCTATGGTCTTATGATGAAGAGAGTAATAAGGATTTGCCTCCTCAAAAAAGAGGGCATCTTTGTCTAGGGTAGATGCAACCCTATGCCTTTTTGGACGAGATTGAGAAGAACCTATTTCATGGTTCCTTCCAGATGCTACGACATCAACTCAACCATTTAATAATGTGGGCTCCACTATGAGTGGACATACGTAAAGTTCAAAATTAAACCTAGACACCAAATTTAAGGATTAATTGAATAAGGATCGGATGTTACTAGGGAGTAGCACTCAAAACCTAACTTTGATATGACATTGATGCAGCATGAGTTCACTTGCGAGTGATCCTAAAGCTACTGAAGCGTCATCAGCTAGGTTGAATTTCGCTCTCAACCATGACTCAAGGGATTTAGCCTCGACTGAGGTTAATATAAAAATGCAGAATATGCTAGTTTGAAATTTAGTTTTAGACTTCTTATGATCCTAAAGTCTTATTGCCTGTGGAAACTCAAAGAATTCTAGCCAACTTGTTAATACCAAGCTAAAGTGGTAATATGAATCAAGCTATTGATCCTAAAATGTGCTCCTAGTTTACTAATCCACATAAAGGTTAAGAAATTTCCTTAGCAGAGCATGTAATTTCATGAAACTTGAAAATTCAGTAAGAAAATCAGATGTATCTCATGTTCTAGTGGAATGAAATCAGTACAAACAAATTAGTCAAATTTGAAATCAATCTACTAGAAAGTATTAGCTTATGCAGAAGAAGCAGTGGCAACACTAGCATTTATGAGACCACAAGAAAGGATCAACAAAAGTAAAGAAAGTAGCTGCATGCTGCTGTTAGATCTTTAACGTCTTTTCGAACTTTTGCTTGCATGAGGTTCTTTGCTTTTCTAATGATGTGAATCCAATGCCTCGCTTTCCCATCATGAACCTTCGAGTCTCATTATGAGTTATCTTTTATTTATGAGCCTTTTATATTTTTTATCATGGGCTTGATTAGTGGCCCAACATATTTTTTCTTTGGTTAGATGCATCGAGAAATATCAAATCATATCGAACAAGTATCATTTTTTTCTAAATGAAAATTGGTTATCATGTAGCGTCAAATACGTATTGTTAGAGTATCAGGTAATATCGGTGTTTAGGTGAAAATCCAAACAAGAGATTAAGGGATGACAAGTAAGATTATTGGGCTAATTGAAGAGAAAAAAGATATCTAAATGAAGGAGAATTAGAGGTATTACTTGAGGTTCTCCTTGGAAGGAAAAGAGAGAGTAATGGTAAATTGCAAGTTGCTAAGGGAAACTTCATTGGAGGGAAAAGAGGCTGGTCATACAAAGTTGAAACTGTGGGCGAACTGTGGATGATCGGTACCCGGTGGTCTTTCCCTCGCATGATCTTGAGTCGGTTCAGGATCGGAACCCCTTTCTCGCTATAAATGGCAGGAGTGGATGAGATTAGGTAAGTTAGGCATGCTTCATTAATGAGACAGTAGAGGAGCGGCATGTCGGTGATTGAACCTTCCCACACTGCCCAACAGCCCAGGTATTAGTGACAGACATCTTCCCTTCCCTAGAGGGATCATCATATCATACGGTGGCTATGACATAACGGTTGCTTGATGGCTAATCGGTTGTTCAACCCAGCTGTTCGACTAGCTCTGCACTGTTAGACTAGAGGACCTCAGCCCGAGCAGATCGCTTGGGTTATTCGGAAACCGTTGTTCGACTGACTTAGCTTGGAGACTTAGTCATACCTGTCCACATGTCATGGTTGGATAATATGATGATTTTTTTTCTTAACAATTAGTATCAAATACTGATTTAATATGGATTTGTTAGGCTCCATAAATTATTAGTGCTTCATAGAAAAACTTATTAAGACCATTCCACTTTACAATGTGATGAACTCCTTATAGAAAGCTAAGGGCATGTCTTAGGAAGAAATGTATTTCTGTTCTTGTGATTCAATTAGATAAAAATTGAGTATTAAATCATGCCATTGACTTATAACCGTGGATTGTTTTGGATAGTTTGAAATCTTATTATTTATGTGTCAAGTATACATGCCGATGAAAAACATTTTGACACAAGTCAAAACCACTTAAGCACCATGATTAATTAGACGCATACAGTATGAATTGATTTTCAACTACTAATTCTTCGGGTAATTTGCTGTTTCCATATATGCTAGGCTATGTAGGCACGATATTGAAGGAACATTGAGTGTGGGGTATAAGAGGCATTGCTCTAACAACAACAACAACAGCAACAACTAAGCCTTAATCCTACTAGTTGGGGTCGACTATATGAATCTTTTGTTTTTATTATATTTTATTATTTAACAAATTCTTATTTAGGCTTAAGTAAAATCACTCCTTATAGTTTCTTGTTATATCTTCTTTGGTCTTCCTATTTCTTTTTGTACATGAGCAAAATTCAATAACTCAATTTTCCTAACTGGAGTTTTAATCGGCCTACGATTTATATGTCTAAACCATCTAAGTCGACTTTCTCTAAGTTTATTCTCAATTGGTGCAACTCCAACTTTATTGCAGATATACTCATTTCTCATTCTTTCTTTTCGTGTATACCTACACATCCACCTTAGCACCCTCATTTCGACAATACTTATTTTATTTATATGTTTTCTCTTTATAGGTCAGCATTTAGCACTATATATCATCACTGATCTTACTACAGTTTTATAAAATTTACCCTTAAGTCTGGATAGAATTTTTTATTGCATAACACACCAGAAATATTTCTCTATTTTACCCATCCTACTTGAATTCTGCTAATAACGTCGTTATCTATTGCATCATTATTTTGTATGATTGATCCAATGTATCTAAAGCGCTCACTCTTCTTGACAATTTGATCACTAATATAAGTGCTTCTTTCTTAAGAAGCATTGGTTTAACATAAAAAAAAAACACATTGCTCGTTCTGAATTGAACCGACAGATTTCAACAGCTTCATTTATAGGCCAGCAGTTTCATTTACTGGCACATACTATTCTAATTTCCAGCGAAAATATTTGGTTTGTGCAGCTTGGCCTACGTTCTATGTTTCATGACTACAGTGATTACTCTTTGTATGCCTCAGCTGTATCGTTTAATCTGATTCCTTACTACTTGCATTGTGGCCTGGTTGACATTTATGAAGCTACACATTCTTTACTGACATTATTTTGAAATGTGATGAAAGGAAAACCTATGTTTCCACAATGACCAGGGAAAAATCATGTAATATAAGCTTTCTCTATTATTGGGTTTGTAAGAAATGCATTAAGTACTCTTGTATTTCCATAAGGGAAACCTTTACGAAAACATGAAATTCTAAACTAACTTTGTGCTGAGCTTTAGGTGAAACAGTTTAGGTTACGTCCACTAAAGCATCCTTTAGGCAGATAGAATGCTTTGTGATCCAAGTGGCTATATTACCATAAGAAAATTGAACTGTGTTTATCTGTTTGATAATTTAGTTATTATGCCTAGCTATTGAAACCTATGATATAGTTCTTAGATGGAACATAGTATTCGATTGATGCTTTGGAATTCTGCTTCTAGTACTAATTTCTTTTTTGTTAAAATAGATTCTTTTCATGCATTCGTATATATCATTATATATAGATATATTTGCTTCTCATGAAAATAGGATGGAGAACCTAATGTCTTGCTGTGCTCTCGCTGTACCGTTTATTCATTTTGCATGCTTCAAGGACAGATTAAGTGCTAGGCAACGTAGTTTTATCCTTTAAGAATCAAATGTTCTTCATGAAAGTCACATGGCACATTTTGATTACATCATTTAGCAAGTCCGAGAGACATGCATGTAGAAGACAACGCTATGATATGAAACTCAGAAATTATAGCATGTGATTTTATTTATTTTTGATTCAATTAATTTTATATGTATAACCTATTCAATCTCATTTTAGTATTAGAATCTTTTATGCTCGTTTTGTAGCATCCTGTGATCTCAATTGCAGAGGTATTGCCCGCTTTGGCTTTAGGAAAACTGCGTGACTTGAGTGCTTCCCAGGAGGTCACCCATCCTGGTGCTACTCCAGCCCAAGCACGCTCAACTACAGAGTTTTTCATCTAGCGTCACGGTTTTGCCCCAAAAGGCGCCTCTACCATTTGAGATTACGTTATCTGCTTATGCAGCTTAGGATCTTTCTCCCTTTCCGATGTGGGACGATTCATTCCTGTGCCCCTCTCACCACTCATTAATCGGCCTAGAAGCCTGCTAGGAGCCACACTTTGCCTCAATGATTCATTTCTCTTAGGACATTATCCGACGATCACTCCTCGCCCTCTTCGGCCATGGGAGTCACAGGCCCACTAGCTTCCGCCTAGTTCGTCCTCGAACCACATCGTATTGTGGGAGGTCCGATCTGATACCATATTGTAACATCCTGTGATCTTAAATGATCGAGGTGCCTTTTGAGGCAAAACCGTGAGGCTAATGATGGAAAACTCCGTAGTTAAGCGTGCCTGGGCTGGAGTAGCACTGGGATGGGTGATCTCCTGGGAAACGCTCAAGTCACGCAGTTTTTCTAAAGCTAAAGCGGACAATACCTCTACAATGAGATCACGGGATATTACACGTTTTGTACTGGATGTTGTTTCTAATGTTCTAGCATCACCTTTTCTGTCCAAGATCACCATGTTATCAGAATATGCATTATATTCATCCTCATTAACCATTTTAGCTGGCTTTATGTTGTACTCAATTACTATTACTGTTCTTATTATTATAGTGATTCATTTTTTTAACTGTTTTGGTTGATTCCTGGATGCACTTGGTTTGATAATGGTACTATCTTTTCCTTTCCCACATATTTGCAGTAATGTTACTGGAAACTCTGAAGTTCATGAGCTGCATCATGTCAAAAGTTTTACGACTTCAAACAATAAGCACACTGATCTAAGAACACCGAATGAAATTTATGGAGAAGAGGTGATCAATTTACTTTTAATCTCTATCTAGTTTTCCCCATTTATCTTCTAAATGATAGGTCATTTTAAGTTATGAAGATTGGTATTGTATACTCTGGTTACCAATTTCCCTAAAAGCTTAAGCTTTTAGGTTTATGGCTCCGGACAAATTTTATATTCTAACATGCCCCCTTAGACGGAAGTGTTTGCTTTGCAGTGTGGAGTTTAGCATGTTACTTTTAAAAAGGAACTTATGCTAGAAATAAATGGGCGTCACCAAGGTTCGAACTTGAGAACTTTGGCTTTGATATCATGTTAAATTTTTGGTTACCAACTATCCTAGTTTTTAGGGTAGTTGGTAACTAGAGATTTAATATGATACTAGAGCCAGAATATTTTAAGTTTGAATCTTAATGATCCTCAATTCTCTATAGTATAGGATTTTTTTTTTTAAAAAAGATACATATGTTGTAGATAATTGGGGGTCAATTGGGTTTGAGCTTAAGATCTCTGGCTCTGATACTATGTTAAATCTTTAGTAAATATGATATCAGAGCCAAAGGTCTCAAGTCCAATCCCTGGTGACCCCCGATTATCTACTTTAGATGCTATCAAAAAAAAAATTATCTACTTTAGAATATAAAGTTATTCATGGGTAGTAACTTACAAGCTTAAGCTTTTAGGACAGCTGATAACTAGAGATTTAACATGATATCAAAACTAACGGTGTTAAGTTCAAACTATTGTACTTCCCTTCCACAATTCTTTATACCATAAGTTTTAAGAAAAATCAAAGTACCTATGCTAAACTCTACGTTATAAAGCAAATAAGCTTATACATGAGGGGGTGTGTTAGTCTATAAATTTATTTCTGGGGCCTACAAACTTAAGCTTTTAAGGCTTTTAAGCTTAAGCTTGTGCATAATTAGAGATTTAATGGGTATTAATGAAAATAATTAAAGAGTAAAAAACTTATGTAACTTTAAAGGTTCCTTAATAGCTGTCAGATCATTTTTAAGATCCTAAATTCATTATCTCATTAGTTAATAAATTGGACAATGATTAGCTAGGTTTTTGCAACTTAAAAATTTTGTTATGTACCTTGGAAGGAGAATGATACTATGGTGATGTACTTTTTTCTGGATAGTGGAATTCGGATTCATCATACATTGAAATGAACCTCTCTTTGTGGTGCTAACCTGCATGCATTTGGCCTCCTCTTGAGCTACATGGCCCTCTAAGTATCTGTTGTGCATTAAATAAAGTATTGTCAGGCATCAAATCACTGGGTTTAACTCTTTGATCAGTGACTAAACATTTATGAAGATTTGATTTGTACTTTAAGGTTACCTTCTTGCTTCATTAAGTATTTTGTATGATTATTTTCATTATAGAATTTAAGGAACAAAAAGGTAATTGTTTGACCAATTAGAATTGATATGCAAAATGCATGTGGCTATTTCAAGTGATACTTGTTTGACACAAAGCCAAAAAATGACCCTAAACTAATTTTATATATTTATTTCACATTCAACACAAGCTTGAACAAAAAAATATTTTATTTCACAGCTTGCACAAACGCAATATAAAAATAAATTTATTTCGTTTCTCATATATGTTTCAATAAAAAATTAGCATTATTTTACATCTTTAGAAATCTCATCATTAAAAACTACTTTATTTTACATCATATGCTAATACTAACACAATTTTAAAGCAAACTAAAAACTACCACTTACCAAACAAAGGTAGTTTCAAGAATGAGAACAAGGGGGTTGTAATGATACCTTATTCAATAAGATAATGTTATTATTATCCTTCAATTACCTTTGTGCAAAAGTCTATTAAATTCAACCCATAAGGAAGTTGCGCATGGCCCTCTTTGTGTAAATACTTCTATATTCTCCAGGTATTGATGTCCACTTCAGTTTAGCATCTGTGATCTCAGTATAACCTTTTTTTTTTAAGTGATAACTAGGATAGTATTTTTTTGTAATAAGTTCGGTTAAAGTTTTAGAAGAATTTTATTTTTATTTTTATTTTAGTTTGCTTTCACTTCTTATGGGAGCCATTATTATTGGGTTTAAGCTAATTCTTATGTTAGCTAGTCATCTTGAGTTTTTTTATAAATAAAACTAAGGGTTAATTACTGAAAGGTTCTATAGTTAATGTATAATTACTGTTTAGTTTACGATTTTTAAAAATTTGCTGAAAGGTCTCTGTTGTGAAAATATTATAGCGCTAAAGGTCCTGAAAATTATAATTATTACATAACAGGTCTGTATAATGATTTCTGTCAGCATTTAGGGAATATTCTGTTTTAATTTTTTTAAAATTTCATTTTTACCCCCTCTTTCTCTCTCTCTCTCTCTCTCTCTCTCTCTTTCTCTCTCTCTCTCTCTCTCTCTCTCTCTCTTCTGTAGGTGTACAGGCCCCCCTTTCTCTTACCCGTGTAGGTGAGCACGAGCGTCCGCTCCTGTGCTGAGGGTGGCGAGTGCGCCGGCAACCCGCCCCTTCCCTCCCTTTCTCTCTCTGTTTTTCTCTGCGCGGAGGGGGGGCGAGTGTGTTGGCAGCCTTTCCCCTCTCCCACTCTCTTTCTCTCTTCCCCCTCTCTCTCTCTCTGGGTGAGGCATCGAGGCAAGGTGGTGACGACAAAGGAGCGTTGACGAGGCGACAGTGGCGGTGAAGCGACGTTGATGATGTGCCAGCTAAGTGGCTTCGGTAAGGCAGCGTCAACGACAAGGTGGCGTCGACGAGGCAGTGGCGGATGACAATAATATGAAAATTTGAAAAAGTATTAAGTGTAAAATTGAAAATTTGTTGAATTTTGACAGCAAAGGGATCTTCTATGTAATATTTGGTAAACTGTTGGGATCTTTCAGTAAGTTTTTGAAAATCATGGACCAAACAATAATTATGAGTTAACTGCACGGACCTTTAGTAACCCTAAAACTAAAGCATCTTCCTTATCATTGTCCCAACCTTAAACTTAACATCTTTGAGCTGTTCTACTTACATTATTGTAGGTTCAAGAGCATTCTCTCAAGATGACAAGTCAAGTTCAAGAGGGGTATGTTTTTTGGTTGTAATATAGGTTCTGATCATTGTTTATTTTGTGACCTTTTCAGATGAACATATGTTGTTGTGATGTTTCCCATTGATCAAGTCTCATCATTGATATGACTTTGCTACTGTTGACAGACAGGTTGAAAGAAAAGCACATGAGCAAGAAAATTCTTGTAGCCAGATTGATGATGAGGCTTCTACAACTTACACAGTAAGATGTCACAAGCATGATACTTCTTCAATCCATATGAGATATAGATTAAGCATCATTTTGCATTTCATCTTTCGCTTTTGCAGGTTATCTATGAGGCTCATCAGTTTAGTCCTTCCCGTAAGTTGCTTTTATCTATCCTATGTTGTTTCAGCACTGTAAAGTCTGTAAATGATATCTGGCCAAGTTGGATATCAGAAATTTGCTTCTTGGTCTGGTAATCGGTCACTTCATTAATTGTATGAATTTGATATGAATGTTGTTTTTCTGTGTGTTCTTCAAAAGTAAACTCTGTCGCTGAAAACCATGTTGATTTCACATCCAAGAGAGTTACAAGTGGAGAAAGATGCAGAAATCCTGTTTTCAGTTCTAATAGACAAGAAGGCTTTGAGAGAACAAATAACATCTTAAGAGACGTATTATCGAATGATCAGATTTCAACAAACTTGACTTCTTCCTCTTCAGTGGCAAGTATTAGTAGCTCTACAACTACCAACCACTCAGCATTACCTAACTTGCCTGCTTCACATTGCAGCACTTTTACAAAGGTGAGAACACATTTTCTGAAATTTCTGAGAAAAGGTTACTTTAAGGAACTACTAAGAAGATTTTGTATGATTGATCTGTGCCATTTGATTTTGTGCTCTGTTGATGATTCAAGTGTTACACCACGAAGTTTGCAGTGGGGAATAACTGGAAGACAGTTTTTTTCCCCTTATTCTTTACACCTTTCAAATCTTCCTTTCCAACATGCTCTGTCTTTACACTTTAGTATTGTTGTGAATTTCATTAAATGTTTTGGGCATGCCTTCCTGATCAACATGCTTGCATAGTGCATCCTACTATTTATGAAATTCTGCATAGGTGGTATCATCTTAGGGGTGCTAATGCAAGATTTGTCTTAGGCTTGGTTCTTTGAACTGGGAGTAATGAAGAGTTATCGCATTTGAGGTCGTCTCAGATATTTGTTTTTACATATATAGTCATTACATCAAAAAAATGCAATGTAGGCTATGTCTTGGAGATGACAATGAAGAATAATGAATGAAATGGAAAGAAACTAAGTTCCTGTTTGGCAATTGGCAAAAAAACATGGCTAATTTTGGCCATAGCTAAAATCTTAAATTTATTTAAAAAAAATTTTAAAAATTATTTTATCTCTCATCCTAATATTATACAATCACTTTATTTCACATCCAACAAAATTCTCAATAAATCAATCAACTTTATTTCACATTCCTTACAATTTTTAATATAATTAATTCACTTTATTTCATATCATACATGTTTTTCAAAAATAGCTAAAAAATCCAATTAAACCATTTTTTTCTCATTACCAAACAGAGCCAAGAAATATAATTTGCGTGCAAAATACAGTAGCTAACAATTTCACAAGAATTTTCCACCCAAGACTCCTAAGCTTTGTTCTCATTTTTTTAATTAAAATGAATAGGAGATTTAACTTTGTTTGGAAAAGTTGTATGATTTGAATGATTTCTTGGAACTATGACAATGAACTTCAGTGTGGAGCATACTCTATTACCACATTATAAATATCGAAATGCTGGCTAGAGAGTTAATATTCTGGAATTATTAACAATGAGGATAACAAGGAGGTTTGACTAAGGATTTTCCTATTACAGTTGGATTACACCAAGGTTCGGCTTTAAGTCTGTATCTTTTTGCTTTGATTATGGAAGTCATGACTGGACATATCCAAGATGAAGTGCCTTGGTGTATGCTCTTCGCAGATGATATTGTCCTTATTGAGAAAACTAAAGACGGAGCTAAAGCGAAACTAGAGCTTTGGAGGAATGCTCTAGAATCTAAAGGTTTTTATCTCAGTAAATCAAAAACTGAATATATGAAGTGCACATTTAGTCAAGAAAGAAATACTTATATTGGAGATGTGACAATTGGTGATCAAATTGTCAAGAAGAGTGAGCGCTTTAGATACCTTGGATCAATTATACAAAATGATGGCGAAATAGATAATGACGTTATTAGCAGGATTCAAGCAGGATGGGTAAAATGGAGAAATGTTTCTGGTGTGTTGTGCGATAGAAAAATTTCATCCAGAATCAAGGGTAAATTTTATAAAACTGTAGTAAGACCAGCGATGATATATAGTGCTGAATGCTGGCCTGCAAAGAGGAAACATACAAATAAAATAAATGTAGCAGAAATGGGAATGTTAAGGTGGATGTGTGGATATATACGAAAGGATAGAATGAGAAATGAGTATATCCGAAAGAAAGTTGGTGTTGCATCAATTGAGGATAAACTTAGAGAAAGTCGGCTTAGATGGTTTGGACATCTAAATCGTAGGCCGATTGAAGCTCCAGTTAGAAAAAGTGAGTTATTGGATTTTGCCCATATACAAAGAGGAAGAGGGAGACCAAAGAAGACATGACAAGAAACTATAAGGAGTGATCTTAGTTACTTAAACTTAGATAAGAATTTGGTAACTGATAGAGCGCAATGAAAACAAAGGATTCATATAGCCGACCCCACCTAGTGGGATTAAGGCTTGGTTGTTGTTGTTGTTGTTGTTATTAACAATGAGGATAACAAATGAAATTGAAAAGCAGTATGAAAGCGAAGTTTGCATGCACAATATTGTGTTTAAAAGTTGTCATTGCAATTTTGCACGCAATATGCTTTTCTCATACTTTTTATTGGAATGGATAGCTTGGTTTAGATTCCTGTGAACTCCTGTGAACAACGAATGATATCTTGTGACATGGAAGTTCAGGGGAGTTACATATCTTGGCCTTTCAGTTTATATTCTGTTTTTGATTTTTCAGGAATTTAAGCTCAATCCAGAAGCCAAAGTATTTAGGCCATCATGTGCAAGCGCTAGGTCTACTTTAGCTGTCATCCCAACCGCAGTGAATACTAGCTATGCATCAAGCATTCCTCCAGAAGTGCCTGTTGCTGCTACACCGTCAAGCCTTGAATTCAGTTCTTTGTCTAATTGTACACCTCTTTCAGCTAAATTTGTTCAATACAGTCCTTTGGTTGCTGGGCAAAGTGGCGTCATTACTGAGTATCCTCGACCAGTAAGTACGTTTTTGGAAGAACACTTCCATGACACCCTTCTCTTTGTTAACTGCCTACATTTGTTGAATAATGTCATGATCTTGAAAGAGCTATTTTGATGAAATTATATCAAAAGTCCAAAATGAAGTGATTTCGTATGAACAGAAAATCATTATCATATATGTTGATGTGCATTGGCATGCTGGCTGGCCGGCAGGTAACATGATCATGATGGCTTGTAACATCCTGTACTATCATCTCTGCCTGATTTTACAATTGTCTACAAATTTTCTTACTCTCTCTCTCCACCATCTCCCTCCTAGCTTCAGCCCTAACCTCCGCCATTCCTGCTGCATCATTACCTCTTCTAACACTTCATTACTTTCCAGCTGCTGCCAATCACCCAACTAGGTTTCCTCCTTTACCTAAGCCCTTTTCCATGCCATCTTCCTCTGACAGACCGACAAAGCTGAGTTGTAGAGTGCTTTCTGAACTTTTTTCAACCAGAAGCTTCTGAGTCTCTGAGCTTAAATTTCATTCAGGTTGGGTCAAGTTTATGTCTGTCACCTGTGCTGCTGTGCATATATCCCAAATCATAGGCCACTTTCCTGAAAAAAAACTTTGCAAAATCATGGGCCAAGTAGTTTTTAGTTTGACGTAAAAGAAGTTTGGTGGGGTAATCTTTTATGTGCATGTAGGAGGAAACCAGATTAACTGTTTCCTTATCATTTTTATTTCCTTGTCCACATGTCTATAGGTCATGGGCCCTGCCAATGCACGACAACAGCTAGTTAGAGTTAGTCGGCCATATCATCCTGTTCAGTCAGGAGCTGCTTATATACATCAAAACTCTCAACCGGTAAAGCTCTACATTTTTACCTTGTTATTGGATTGTAATGTTTTGGTGGATAAACTATTGTGTCATAGGAATGACTGCATTATATGGGATGTCTTATTAGGTTTTGGTTGGGCGGACTGGTCAGGTGGTCTATATGCATTCCCTTCCTCAGGTAAGAAATCAATTTGCCGTACACATCAACCTGCAGGACACTGCTTTCTTATCTACCTGAGTATTTCTTTTCTTTTCGTTTCTTTTCTTTTCTTTATTATTTTATGTCCTAGAGCTTCAGTTTTCCTTTACCCTCATTGTTGATAGTTTATGAGGTTTAGGGTTTGAGCTTTAGGGTTTAGAGTTTTGTGTGCTTGCTAAGGAAGTCTGCATGTTATCAGCATAAAACTTAATATTAAGTGATGAACTTTCAAATTATTAACCTTCAAAAAATGAGTAGACATCACAAAATTGGTGGTGAATGGCTGCTGTTTCTGCTCTTTCATTTATTATACTTCCTTATGTTGAGGCACTGCATGACTTGGGACGAGTAAAAGGAAACATCAAATATGCAATCATTATGATTATATCTATTTATTTTATTGTCCTAAGAAATCAAAAAAAAAAAAAGATTTTGAAGTTGTTTGGGTTATAATTTGCATGTTACTTTAAGCCAAGGTGAGACAGTATTTAAGGGATTTTCGTTGGTCAATATCTAGTTTGGATCGCATGGGGTTAATTTGGAAAGTTGTTTGATTTTGTTTTTTTTTTTTATAAAGTCAAATGATGGATATTTTATGGTGGAGTTTGTGTATCATGTAAAATTGAATTAGTTTTTATTTTTGGATTTGTACAAGATGTGAAATAAAATTTGTTTTTATCTTTAAATATAGAATATAATTTATTTTTTGGGTGGTTTGTTTATGATATGGAACAAAATTTGTGTTTTTAACTTGACATTTTTGTTGATGTGAAATGAATTATTTAAATTTTCATGACTTATTTAGACGTATGGCAGCCTATGCATCTTTAGGATTTTTTACGTGTATGGTTCATCAATCATATTTCTGGATAATTAAAATTGTGCTGATGTCTCATTAATTTCTTTCGTTTGAACATCTTTATGGTGATTTGCATTCTGTTACTGCAGTCAACCTTGTTGTTGCCAATGGGCTATGATGTGTAGTCTGTACATTTGAAACTAAAATATACTCATTAAACCGAAACCAAAATTAGTTGAAGCGAATTATTTGCTTGTTCAGTTTCACGCTAGACAAGATATATTCGGAAGTTATCTAGGCAACTAGATAGTGATTTATATATGTATCTATGCAGGCATGCATGTGCATCAACGTGCACATCCATAGCATCCTTATGCTGCATTCATGCACATCCACATAAGCAAGTATAATTCTGCAACGTGGATATGTTATAGACAGATCAGCTAATTGGTTCGTTTTGAATATTTTGTTATTCATAAATATTTGTTATTTATTGTTTGGAGAAATTTGGAAACCATCTATAAAAGTTAAACTAGTCCAATATACCTGGGATAATCGAGTTACTGCAGCTACATTTTTCTGTTGCTTCTAAGTAATAATGTCACCTTTACCTGAACATTTTTATGATCATCTTTGGATTGATATCTCCTTTTTTTCTCTCTCATCTTGTGCCTATCTGGTTAATCAAATTTTCTCTCTTAGGACCCAATTGCAGGAACCACAGTTCTCTCTCAATCTTTCCCTCTATTGACGCCTTTCCAAGCAAATATACCAAAACTTCAAGGTATTTGATAACAGTCACAAAAGCCAACTTCTCTTGTGTCAGATATTATGATTCACATTTTTAGTTCTTATTTCAGTTTACAATTGTTACATATTTGATGTGGAGTACTAATTATTAAGTACATGCATTGACTAGCATTTACTTAGGTAATTCTTGTTTTCTTTCATACATTCTAGATGTCAAGTTCATGTTGCTCTTTGCATGAAATCACAATTCCATCGTGGGACCGTCCAATTTATGTTCATTTTACATTTCACTTTTTTGGATTCTGGATTCAAGATGAATATAGTCAATAGCATAAGCCTCCTTATCCACCCCTTGTTTAGTGTCTGATAATCTTAGATACAACGAGAAGATAAACTTTTGATTTACACATTCTTTTTTCCAATGTTCAAATTGGGCTCATTTTTCAAAAAAACGTTTTGTTCAATTAGTATTATATATGACAAGGTGTGCAGCAAAACTCGTGATCCTTTCCTTTCCATACCTGGTTCTGCTTTCCCTTGGAAAATAAATTGGTATCTCTAAGAAGAATTTGGGGTTACTGCATTCTACTTTTTGAACAATTACATGCCCACCTCTGAAATATTAGTGAATTGCACTTTTAGTTCGTAATTCTTCAATATTATCTATATACCCACCAATTCTTTTAAGCACCACAAAACCCCCCTGTTAACTTTAGTTAGCATTTCTTACGGTACGTTTACTTTAATGGAATGGAATCATTATTCCATAGGAATGAAATTGTTATTATAAGGAGAATAGAATGATAATTTTTTTGTTTACTTGGATGTAATAGAATATGACATAAGAAATAAATAGAAAAGAAAAGTGCTAAAGTACCCATAAATATAATTTAATGAAATTTTACATTATTTATTGTTATTATATTTGATTTTACATAAATAATTAAATGAATATAACTTATATAAGTATATATATACACGTCGTATACATATAATGATATGTACATATAATGTATATATATGTACATGTATGTGTAAGTGTTTGAATAAGGGTACCTTTTGAATAATATTTTTAGTAGCCAAAGAATTTTCTCGGGAAGGGGAAAGGAATGACTATTTCATAAAATATGGAATAAAAATTCTTATGAAATAGCTATCTCACTAAAGCAAATATGGAAATAGCTATTCCAAAATGGAATACTCATTTTATCCAAGTAAACATTTAATGTAAGAGCTGAACCACGGTTGGGTTAATTTGTCTTCGTTATCCATACTTTGGGGAAATTACATATGTATTCGTGAAATCTTTAGCATTTTACACAAGGCTTGTAATCTTTTTACTGGTAAAATACAACAAACACATCCCCGAAGGGAGAGGGATTAGGTTGTATGTGTGACGTAGATGAATGAAAAGGCAAGCGTATGCTAGCTAAACTAATTCAAGCCTTCAATGGCGCTCACTGTTAACATCTGCGTTTGTCAGTTCATGTGATTGTTTTGTGGTGTTTGAAATGGTTTAGGGACTTGTTTTTGACATTGAAAAACTGTGGATAAATCTGTAACTCGCTTAGAGTTTAGGAATCAGTGTTCGAAAGCCTCCTTTTCGTATTCTTAAATCGGCTTTTTTAAGCTATAGAAGCCTGAAAACTTCATTTATCTGCTTCCAGGTACTCCTGCCCAGTCCATGCAATTCTGCATTCCTCAACCCCTCATAAGTAGAGGTTCAGTGCAACCTTTTGTCATGCCCAGCCCCATCCAACTTTCGCCGTCAGTCCCACCGGTTCGAGCCATCGCAGTGCCAGGTGGAAACGGGTTCTTTGGCAGCAAATTCCAGTGAACCTCTTGCTTTCTTGGGTGAATTTCAATCAGTAGTATTAGGCTTCATTACAGATTTTAGCAATTTTTTGAAATGGGCATCTGGCTTTTTCTGATTGCCTTGTTGAATTTTTGGCCTTTTTTCCATCTAATATCATGTCTGCCAATATCTTGGTTTTTTTTTTAAATTTTTTTTTTGTTTATATTGATGGCAGCCAGGATGTTTTCATTCTGCTACGAAAAAAATATTAAAAATTGATTGGAATTGTTTTGCTTATTGAGATTTCTTCATTTGTGTGTAGAATAAATTTCTCATCTGCTTTGTGACACTAAAGTAGTTGTGGTGATAATTGTGATTTAATTTTGTTTTCTCCCTTTAAATCTCTTGACTTTTGATTATTTAATTATCTAACATCAGGGACTTCTTTAAGGTCTATATATTAATTTAAGCATTGATCCTCAATTTTACATGACATTTTTTTCTGTGTTTTTTTTTTCTCTTTTCTTTTTATTTTTTTTTGTATTGTAACATTGTTGTATTGGAGTTTTAAGTTTAAATAGTTTACTGCACAAGTTTTGTTCGGATGGAAGTTTCATGTGAAAATTGATGTAATGTTGGACTTGAAATTGTTTTTTTAATTTTAAAAAGTTTCATTTAAGTTAGTGGATAATGTCATTCTCAAATATAAATATAAATTTATTTATTTTTCTCTCTATGTTACCCTCTGTTAAAGCTATGTTGACATTTTTAAAATAAAAATATCTAAGGCTCAATTTTTAATCATAAATGAGATGAAAATAATTAAAAAAACTCGTGTAAAGATTGATTTAAATAACTTAATGAATCATCTTTTTCAAAAAAAAATAAAAAAATAATGAATTGTAAATTTATATATATTACTTTCTAAATTCAAGACATATGATTCGTGCTCATAATATATATATATATATATATATATATATATATATATAATATAAACGTAAATTGAAGTAGAAAATTTTTAATTGAGTTTACTAACGTTAGATCCTAGCACTAATCTTGCTGACTCTTAACCCTAATTCAGGGATAGTTAAATTGATCTAAGTTAATATCCTTTTACCTCGAGTTATCACTAAACGTTAATTAATGTTAATTCTCACCAACTTAAATTATCAGCCAAATATAATTTTTTTTAACCTCATTAATTTGATATTAACTTAATTGTACTAATCCTAAATTTAACATAATCTCGTGCCAAATGACTAATTTCTGTATTATTCGAAGGTCACTCAGCTTAGCTATAACTAATTCGTGCATAATCAGCTTAAAATCATGCCAGCTACTGTTACTCCATTGTTAAATTATAACTATAATGTGATCCAAGATTGAAAGCATGATTTATGTTTAGCCGAAATTTCTTCAGTTTCAGTTAAAATATTTTTAAGATAAAATTTATTAGAAAATCTTAATTTTTGAGGTAAAAATATATCAATATACTATGTTCAAATATAAAATTTAGAATGTTAAAATTATCAAACTGATATTTAACTTTACAAGAGAAATCAAAACCGATTTAGAATGTTAAAATTATCAAACTGATACTTAAGTTTACAAGAGAAATTAAAAGTGAAATTGAGATTTAAAACTTTTGATTCAAAGTTTAATTTCATCAAAGAAATTATTATTTTTACATATATCACTTAAAGGTCTGTTTATTTATAAGATTAAATTTAATAAGATTAAAATTAAATTTAGATAGAAATATTTTTTTATTAAAAATTATGAATGATGTGAAATAAAATTAGTTATTATATTGAGATATGTGAGAGATGCAATATAAAGTTACTTATTATGTTGGGATATGTGAGGGATGTGATATAAATTAGTTATTATTTTAGTAATATATGTAGAATGTAAAATAAAGTTAATTTTTAATATTAAATTTTATATATGATTTGATATATCAGGTTAAAATTAAACTAGATTAATTTTTAAATTAAGAATAAATCAGGCTTAAAGTTGATTTTTTAACTCATTTCACCTCAAATTAAATATTTATATTTTCACGTTATATTTTGAATATATGAATTGTTGGATTTTTATTTTTTTTAATAAGATAAAAGGATAATTTTTTTAATTTAATAGAGAGAGTAATATTTGTTGTTATATATTTAAAATATTAGTCAATAAATATAAATATTTAACCGTGGAAAAAGTTAAATTTTAAGGATAATAACGTAATTTCTCGAAAAATAAATGCAAAGAACGAAAGTTTAGCCACCTCACGGGGGAATTTGTTTTTTACCCACCCGGACTGTCGGGTGAATATTAAACCAGGTCTCTCACGAGCGGCTTCATACGTTCCCGACCTTGTGCGCCGCTGCTTCCTCCTCCGCCGCCCGTCGCCGCCGGTGAAAATCCTGGGTTTGCACTTCGCCGCTTCCTCAACTTGATGATGAAGGTACGTAATACGGCGTACATATATGATCTACTTATTTCGGTCGGACCATTTATATCTGGGATTCGGGAGCTATAAGGTTTTTCTTTTCCTTTGTTCTTTCACGCTTGTGTGCGATGATTTCCCGTTTCTTCGGTGGTTTGTCGCAGAAGGAGAAACGACTTGTGAGTTCTTTATTTCTGTGAAATTTGCATCTTCAACCTTTATACGCCGAGGAGAGAGATCTTCTTGTTTGTTAAAGGCATACAAGTTAATGCGCTATTGTTCATGGACAATGAATCTGTGTGCACACCGGATTCTTGATCCTTCGTTGAAACTGTAAATTCTCTGAT
Organism: Apostasia ramifera; assembly: GCA_019297695.1. Lineage (NCBI taxonomy): Eukaryota > Viridiplantae > Streptophyta > Magnoliopsida > Asparagales > Orchidaceae > Apostasia > Apostasia ramifera. Next base: position 84,786 of record JAEMOT010002238.1, read on the forward strand.
GAGGATGCTAAATGAGATTCTAAAATGGCCTTGATTGTTTGGAACATTTTTCGTCTGCAGACCACGCTAATCTCTTTTGGAATGTAATTTTTACCAGTGTTATTAGGATTTTCTATTTCATTGTATTTTTTATTTGTTGATGCGCAATCCCATAAAACAAGGGTTTCGATCTCTTGTGGCGGAGATATTATCACAAAGCACAAATGGATAAGTTGTGAAGGAAATAATAAATAAACATCGAAAATAAGAACGGAGCAGACATTCTCACGAAGCACATGTGGATAAGTTATGAAAGAAGTAACATATAAATGCCGAAAATAAAAAAGCGAGAGAAGAATTTTTATGTGGAAAACCATATGAAGCGGGGAAAATCCGTAGTGCTAAGTCCAGCAGGCTTTAAAGACAGTTTACTATAAGAGAAGAAGCATAGAGTGCTTTGAGTACAAGTGCGTATTGAACTTGATGAGAGAGGCTTAGAGAGCTTCAAAGCACAACTAATTATAAATCTAAGGTTTCAACTACTTCAACTTGATTTTCACTCCACTCTAGGTATGAGATGACATGATTTGCAAATCTAAGATGCTCGTTATCACGTGGCAGATAGTCAAATGGAGTCTTTAGATAGTTGGGGAGAAAGGAAGCAGTCAAAACCAATATGTATGGAGTCATATGTTGCATTCAAAGTTCTTTGGTCAATTCTCATCTAGATCTGGATTAAGAAATGGCAAAGAAGATTAATTACAAACAAATAATTTTTGTTTTTTTTTGAAGGTACAGATGAATAATTTCAATGATCTAGTAAATTCTTCAAATGAGAACCATCATTAACCAATGAATGTCTTTGTTGTAGAATGATGATTGAGCTAGCTATTTCCTAAACAAGTCTTGGGATACATATAGCTAAGGACATGTGCACAATTTGGGCCGATTCACAATTTTTAGTGTAAACATTAGTCCCAATTGCATGGACACATCATATGTGTGGATTAAGGCAAAACCAATCATGAAATGCCATGTGGATGAACGTTGTTTGTAAATTGGAAAGCAATGCACATCAAACTTGCACCATTTGAATTTGAATCTTTAGTGTTTTTTGTGAAGATGAGCACTAAGGAGCTTGAACATTTTTAAAGAATGGCTCAAGCATCAAAGGTGAGGCAACATATCAAGGATGTTGCTAGAAAGAGGAGTACTTCCAAGGCTGCGTTGGAGGATGATATTCTATAAAAAAAGGTGAAGTTAGCCAAAGCACTGACTTCATTCATTGAGGCACTTTTCATTCATTGGAAGACGGGAGAATTTCTTCCTACAGTTGCTGACCTGGCAAGTGGATGGAGATAGAGCAACCTCATTCTTGAGAAGGATGCATCCCAAAGTGTGTTGATTATAATGCCAGCAATATTTTAGGAACAATAAAATTCAAGGAAAATGAAGAATTCTCTAAGAAGGATGCTTAGTGAGAAAATTTGTTGAGCCTCAGAATTTCAATGATGTTAATGTATTGAATGAGTGGCAACTTGAGCCTAACATTGCTTGGATGGAGGAATAACATGTTGCTTTGGGAGAAGGAGCAACAGGTCCCTATGTCAAACGAGGCTAGTCATCCTAGAGTTAGCAAGAAAGAAGGATTCGATGAGCAACATGTTAGTTTCTAGGAAGTTATGCTTCCCATCAATGATACAGTTAATGATTGTACTTGTCACACCCTAGGTTAAATTCTCTCGAACACTTGAGAAAATTACGATTACAAGCGGGTCCAAGTTTCAGGGTTTCCAAGCCAACATTATTATAAATTAGACAGTTCAATAATTTACAAATAAGAAAACACAAAGTTGTTATAGTAAATGCCCAAGGCATGCGACTAAGTCCTTGCTGCGTCCATCTTATTCTGGATTTTTCTCTTTATGATTGGAGATTATTTAATTAAAGGGTTAGCTAGAGGCAGCTAATTAATGGTTACACCAAAGTACACATGCGGAAAATGAATATCGGTAAGAATAATAGTAGTTCTAAAGAATAATCTTAAGTAGATATGCTGTAATTTAGATAGGTCGATCGACCACACATTTAGAGTGTCAAATTTGTTCGTCAAGTAAAATGTTGTTAAGAGTATGGACCAATATTTCAACACAGATTTGCAATCAAACAGAATATAATAAAACCGCAAAAACGGCATAGGGGAAACCCCTGTACAAGCTGTAGCTTCCAAAATCAAGATCATGTCAAAGAATATTACAAATCATCACGAAGGCTGCAAAAAGCTGCTCAATACTTATACAAAGCAAGCCAAAAGGGGTATAGTGCAATGTACAAATACAATGTTATATATTTGTACATAATGACTTTTCTTGACACGATTATTATTTTCATTTAATCAACCACTCCTAAGAATATTTATATATCAATGTGTTTTATGGAATTTAATTATCATGCTAATTATGGATTTAGAGAATGGAAGAGATAGGTCCTAAGATGCCATCATCTTTTAAAAGATGTTTAAACAGGTGAGATGCTCGTTGTTGAATTGAATGTCTTATTTATTATGGCAAGTATATAAACACAAATCTTAGGTCAATTGTAAAATTTAACCTATTTACAATTCATTCCAATTGAAGGTATAATTCTATGTTTCATTTATATAAGTTTGGACTAGTTGAATATGAGGATAAACTCTGACAAAACTCAAATAAGTTATAATTGTAGTCTAACTAGCATATTTAGATGTTAAATATTTTTATGTATGATATATATTCACACAACAGTTTTGTCTACATGTTTGAAATAACTATACAATTATTTACATACATTCATCTTTTATGGCAAAATATCGTAGGGTTTGTTATGAAGTTTTGAAAAATAAGAATACAAAACAGTAAGTTTGCTAATGCATTCATTACTTAAAAGTATAAGATATTGCATTAGCAGTCAATCTACTGCATTCAATACCTCTTGGGCTTAGCATTCAATTTTTAATTCAAATATGTGTGAAAACTTTTTATAGGTAATATTTAGTATATTTACATTATGAGCCCATTTGTGATTGTAAATCTACAACTATTCATCTTTGAATATGTCACATTCAAACTATCTTGTTAAAAAACCTTTATAGAAATTTAATTTGTGATATATCTAGATTAACATGTTCAAATAGATTTCAAAATAAACTTAATAAAAAAGTATAGCCATTTACCCAAAAGAGAGCTATCTTATGCTATTTCTAGGAAGGTTAAAGAGCTTTGAGTGATTCCAACAAAGGAAGAACTGAAGAAGTAATTGTCAAAGTAGTTTGGTTTCTCTTTAGCAATTCGGGGCTATTTGTAGAACCGAAAAGGTAAAAATTTAAGCAATCATGTCAAAACTAAGGTGTGAGGCATCAACATGATTGAATCTCAACAATCTCATTGGTTTTTTGTAAGAACTATATAATTTAATAGGGATATGGAGTGTGGCGCAGCTTTGTATTTTAATAGTTATAATATTCCTTAAGGTAAACTATATAAAAGAGTCAACTTTTAAAATTTTATAAAAGAGGTCCTGCGTTTAGGTTTTTTTGCGGATTGTTGGTCCGAACGTCGCAGCATCATTAAAATTTAATGAAGTGACTATTTTGCTGCTAATTATTTAGTTGCTTTTTTTTTAGTTCTCATTCTTTACTCTTGCTAAAGATTTAATGATTTTAAAATATAAAACAAAAAGTAAAATTTTAAAATTATAACTGTAGTTTGGTTTCTCTTTAGCAATTTGGGGCTATTTGTAGAACCGAAAAAGGTAAAAATTTAAGCAATCATGTCAAAACTAAGGTGTGAGGCATCAACATGATTGAATCTCAACAATCTCATTGGTTTTTTGTAAGAACTATATAATTTAATAGGGATATGGAGTGTGGCGCAGCTTTGTATTTTAATAGTTATAATATTCCTTAAGGTAAACTATACTTGGGCCTCTAAGGTTAAAGAATGATTGCAAATTAGAGTCAACTTTTAAAATTTTATAAAAGAGGTCCTGCGTTTAGGGTTTTTTGCGGATTGTTGGTCCGAACGTCGCAGCATCATTAAAATTTAATGAAGTGACTATTTTGCTGCTAATTATTTAGTTGCTTTATTTTTAGTTCTCATTCTTTACTCTTGCTAAAGATTGAATGATTTTAAAATATAAAACAAAAAGTAAAATTTTAAAATTATAACTGTAGTTTGGTTTCTCTTTAGCAATTCGGGGCTATTTGTAGAACCGAAAAAGGTAAAAATTTAAGCAATCATGTCAAAACTAAGGTGTGAGGCATCAACATGATTGAATCTCAACAATCTCATTGGTTTTTTGTAAGAACTATATAATTTAATAGGGATATGGAGTGTGGCGCAGCTTTGTATTTTAATAGTTATAATATTCCTTAAGTTAAATTATACTTGGGCCTCTAAGGTTAAAGAATGATTGCAAATTAGAGTCAACTTTTAAAATTTTATAAAAGAGGTCCTGTGTTTAGGATTTTTTGCGGATTGTTGGTCCGAACATCGCAGCATCATTAAAATTTAATGAAGTGACTATTTTGCTGCTAATTATTTAGTTGCTTTTTTTTTAGTTCTCATTCTTTACTCTTGCTAAAGATTGAATGATTTTAAAATATAAAACAAAAAGTAAAATTTTAAAATTATAACTGTAAAGTAAAATTAGAAATTTTTAAAGAAAAATTAAAATTTTTTATTTTCTTGTTATTTATTGCTCTCTCCAAATAACAACTAAATCATAAAATTAAATTCTGAAATCTTAAAAATATAATTTAAAATTTCTTATTTTAAAGTCGTTCAAATTTTATATTTTCAATCGTAGATTTTGAAAACATCAAATGAATTTTTTTATTCCAAAGTTTATAAACTTTTTTATTCTTTACTGTTAAAAATATATAAAGGAGAGAGAATCAGGCAAAAATAAAGAAATTATATTTTAAATATTTTCACATGAAAATTTGATATTTTACTTTTTCATTTAAAAATTGTATTTATAGTTTTTATCTTAAAATTTAATATTTAATATTTAATATTTCAAATTTAATATTTTTCAATTTTAAGATATAGAAATTTTATTTGTAGTTTTATAATGTAGAAATTTAAATTTTATTTTTAAAAAATTGTAAAAAATTATTTTTTTAATTTTTACATTTAGAGATTAAAAATATAATTTTTATAAGATTCTAATTTTAATACTCAGTTAAATTGAATATATATATATATTTATTTTAACTTTTGATTTTAAAAATTTGAATTTATACATTTTAAAATTGTAGTAATTTTAATTAGTTTTTAGTTTTAATATCCTGTTATAATCTAAATCTAAATATTTTTTATTTCAAAATTTTATATTTTTTACTTTAAAATTTTGAATTTGTCCATTTAAAATTTTAGAAATTATACCTCAATTTTTGTGAAGTACCTTTTCTTGCTTGTTCTCCATTTCTCTATGCAAAGGCTAAGGTTGTTGCTGATGAATGCCCTTAAGGCAATTTCCTTTTTCAAGAACATTGATCAGTTCACTTCTGTTATGATTGTCAAGAAAAGAAAACCAGACAAACCCTCCACTAGTGCATTTTTCATATACACTGCATCTTGTGTTTGGCCTCCTTACCCTTTCAAGATCAGTCCATTGATATCTTTCTCACTCCAAGATTGTTTTGGCTTAACTAATCCCAAGCACAATTACAAAAATCTATGTGTAGGTGATGGAGGATAGCATGATCAAATGATCAATAGGATAGCAAGATCTCCACTCCTTGGTATTTTGGATATCTCGTCGATTAGGAGTGGCGGGAGAAGTCTTCCTTGAAGTGAAGGTGGCTGGTTTGTATTGGTGAGAGAAATTTCTGTTCATCTCGAGGTTGAAGGTTATGGGTCGAACTTGCCCTATTGCTATGTCTGCCGAACAATTTGAGGATGTGAATGCATAGGATCATCCTCGTTTCTCCACCGTGATACACATGATCAATACTCTGAGGAATATATCAAAGTTCCTTAACATGGTGAAGTATGAGTTTAAACATGTAGCAAATATTTCTTTTCCTTGATTTCTCCCTTTGTCATAGCTTGGCTTTCATTGGCTTCTTCCAAATTTAGAATAATTTCACAAAGGAGGGGGAGACTGAAAAATACATCATTGAGAGGAAAGAAAGGGAAGCTTGGAGTTGCTCGTTGACAACCATTCTTTGTGTGACAAAGAGGGAACCGCCCTCCTCAATGCACATAACCAAACTAAAATCGAGTGGCTCGTCGAATGGGAAAAGAAATAAAAAAATGATGCATTGGCTTATTACAACAAGTCTTCTGGGGCAAATCTCTAATTTATGTCAGGAGAGCACGAGTGCCACTGGACTCTTTGTTCCAATCAAAATGCAAAGTGTTAATAGTGTGACAATGGGAACGATAGAAGATTTTACATGCGTAAGATCACAATGGAGGCCAACTCTGTAGCCAATGAAATAGATTTGCTCAATTGGGCAATGGCTCAGAACATATAGGTGCATGCTGTCACTAATATGCAATTTTGAATTTTAACTTTGTTTAGGGTATTATTTACATAGCTTTGGCCGTCAAATACTTGCATATTCACTACACTAAGCTTTGCATTATGGAGAAAGCCAAGGAGAGAGCTAAGATCAAGCTTATGTAAGATGAAGAAACAATGAGCTTGAGGCTAAGCAGCTCTTTATTGAGGTAGTTCAAGGTCAAGGCCAACATTGAAAGTTGGAGAAGCCAAAAGGCAAACTAGTGGCTGAGAATAATGAACTGAATGAAACAAATGCTTGACTTAGATGGCATTCTGAGAACCTTTAATACATTGACCTTGACCTATGAAGTGGGCTGAAACAAGTGCAAGATCACAATGTCGAATAAGTGTCTTATGCAAAGAATCTTGAAGAACTTAAGGCTTCTGAAGAGCACCTCTCGAACTTGGAACAAGAGCTTGTTGGTTCCAATGACAAAGTAAGGGGGTTGATTGGGGAGACGAAAGTCCTTTAGGATCGTTAGAGCCCATGCCTTTGCTTCTAGATGTTGATCCAAATGATGCTGACTAAGCAGAGTGAAGGATGTGTTTATATAAATGGGTAGTTACATACATGTTACTAAATTTAGCTATTTTACAAATTTGACACCTAAATTTTTAATATTACATATTGGTCATAAATTATGAAAATTACAATTTCAAATTTCAAGAAAATTACAAATTTTGATACATGCATGCTACAACTTTGTAACATGAGTTGTGCATGCATTATAATTTTCATATTATTTCTTGTGTTAATATTTAATATTAAAGATTTGAGTGTCAAATATATAAAATAGTTAGGTTTTAGAGGTATGCATGTAATTTTCCCTTTTATCAAATGCTTGTAAGAAAATCATTGACCAAATAGTGTTTAGACTTAGAATTCATCCGAATCGGCGGATGCCTAAACCATCATTGAATCAAAGCAAATTGCAAATGCCTCAGTGTCAAGGGCGTTGCAAACTTAGGTGTTGAGCTTGATCAAATCCCAACATCAAAGCAGCTATAACTCATGCTTAACCTAGCAATGAGTCATGTGGGTGGTACTCGGAATTGAATTTTATGTTTTTTATCGAAAAATGAGTGCATGAGGTGTAAGTAAACCTTGTTCCGGTGCATCGGATGTCTTTGTTTGAGTAAGAGATTGCTCGACCACGTATGTGGGGTAATTTTTATCCTCAGTCAAGTAGGAGTGTATCTGTGCTTTATCGTAAGTAGCTCCTAAGTGTAGGTCACGCCTCGTTTGAAGGCAGCCAAATAAATGTGCTAAACGTTTAAGAGGAGATGGTGCAATGATGGTTATATAGTTCATGACAGTTTGAGAAAGTGGTTGCTGAGATGATGGCTTAATTTGCCCAAGGAATGCTATTCTAATGATATTATTCGTTCAAGGATATATTCCTTGATCTAAAGGTATGCAAAGAATATGTAGACTTATTACAATAATAATATGCGTACAAAATGTAGGACATTATCACTGTAGGAAAAGACTGTGAAGTCTATTCTAAAATATGACCCACAATTGTTGTCGTTCCATGCTCGACAAAGAAGTTTCTTGTAGAATATTTTTATTCTATAAGTGTTGGGTACTTCTATCTCTTAAACAATGGATGGCCCTTCCCAATTGGAGTTCAATTTGCTGACTTCTCTCTCGTGGCTGACTAAATTATATTTGCATAACACCAAGTCATCAGGGATGAATTCCTGAATGTCAACTTGTTTGTTGTTGCAACATTGTATCATAGTCATCGTACACTTGTCAATGTGGCACGATTTGTCCTTCTATGCCATCGTTCATCAACATGCTTTGGATTGAAGGAGGCGATTGCTTCTACACATGCAAGGAAATGTTTTGGCTCAACTCGGATGACTTACCTCTATAAGCGAGGGAAAAGGTAGCTTCTGCCATGATTTTGGAAGGTGTTGTATGATATGTCAACCCCTTACAATTCTATGTTTTACTCACCTTTGGAGTTGTTGAGTTTGGTCTTCGGAGTATGTCCTTGTTGGCAAATTCAACCGGGCCATTCCTTAGTCGACTCCTAGCATGTTCGTGCTGTTATCCAGCATGTTCATGCTACCAATCCTAGGTCCAAAAGAACTCTATCTCTTCAAGGGATAGGGAACCAAAATGATAGGAGTGAGGCTACCCCATGATGCTAGCTATCCTTTGCATATGCATGTCTATTTGTTAGTTTGGGATACTACCTTCTTGTAAGGTTTTCACCAAGGATGGCAAAGATTGTCTATTTTTTGCAGTATTACATGGGTGTTCCTGAGTCCTTCGCAGCTCTAGAGTTGATCATTCTCCTTTTTGGTTCTGCTTATTATTGTCATGATGAAGCTCCTGAATGCTCTTGGTCCATGAGTTCTTCCATGACATATGGAAGCGACTCTAATCATAGATGTCATGGCCATGTTACTCACAAAATTGCACATTGAGCAGAGTAGTATCTTGTACAACCTCTAATTTCTTATAGCTATGTAGACATCCCGTATAGAATTATTGAGCTTGTGCTTCATCTTGTTTGGTACAAGCTCTTTAACAGCCTATTGTTAGTTAATATTATCTTAAGGACTTCTCGAGCATTTTTTTGATAGCAGCTCCTTGAGGAACCTGCTTGGGGTAATGTGGTGTGCTTCTACTTGTCATTTTTAGACGCAATCTTCCATATTTATAAATTCCTAAGCTTTTTTGAGGAGCACAAGTGAAGGCTAAGGTTATTTCCTCGGAACAGAGCAACGGAGAGGACCGGGAGGAAGTTGCGACAAAAGCTAGTACCACGATGGAGTTGACAAATGCAGATTGGAATCGATTGACAAAGAAGCAAACTGACTTGTCTTACTCCTGTTGGATGCTTCACAAGGCCAAAGGTACTATATAGGTCCCCTTGCAAGTCATGAACAGGGCGATTAAACTCATCTTAAATGGGCATGACTATGAAAATGCTTAGATGGGGGATACTAGAACAGGTGTAATGTTGATCACGCCATTATGTACTTAGGAATAAGAGTGGACCGAAAATCAAGTTGAAGTAGTTGAAAACTTAGATCTACAAGTAGATGTGCTTTCGAGCTCTGTTGGCCTTTCCTGAACTTTTATACACACTTATACTCAAAGAACACTGCACTTATAGCAAATTCTCTTTTAACCACCTCAACTTAGTGTTGTGGCTTTTCCCTACTTAGTAGCACATAAAAATTCTTTTCTCCCTTTTTATTTTTTGGCACTTATTCATGACATATCCATGGATGCTCGGCCTTCTGTTGCTTAAAGGACTTGCGCACCAACATATTTGGCTCTTGTTGAGATTGATTTGCTTGGCTAAAGGCATAGCCAATGCAACATGCAAACATGTTATTAAGCTACTTAACAAGTTGTGGCCAGAACGAGGATCATATCATGCATCATGGAGAAAAGGCAACCTTTGCTCGCATAACACTCCTTCCGTCAATGACATTGGCACACAAATGGGCTAAATGCATGGCTACTATCTGACACCCTAGTTGAAACCATTTGGACATGGTCCAAATCTTGCTAGATCTGCTTCAGCCTATCCTAGAAGTATGGCTACAGCAGTGGTAGTAGTCTATGTACCCTCTAATCCATTGGAGCCACAACTGATGGTTTCACTTCCTCCACTTCATCCCATTGCCAATCACGAAGGCCATTCTATGCATCAAGAACTAGTCATTTGTGGTTGAACACAGATGATGGAATGGCCCAAATAAAAGTCAATCCTCCCTTCAGTGAGAAAATTCTCATTTCTTGACTCCCTCCTAAGATCAAGAATTACAATGTTAAATCTTATCCATCAACATGTAAGCAAGTTCGAAAAGGAGATTTTCTATGATCAGAATGTTGGGTCCTCTGCCATCTCCTAGTCACGACCTTCAAGGATGCAGATTGTGGGAAGTTGGTTTTCTCGTACTAATTAGTCTATGGGAGTCTACCAAAAACTGAGAAAGGAAGTGCTCAAAGTTAATGTGTGGTGGATGTTCCGTACTCAATTTTTTTTCGGATGTACGTCGCTGCTTCACATGAAAGAGTGATCTACGAATAGTTTCAGCGACCGAGTAAATCCTTCAAACGAGGACTTTCACTAACTAATGAATGTCTTTATTGTCAAGGAAATGATGATTGGGCTGGTTTTGCCCAAACAAGTCCTCTTGTACATGTAGTTAACAACATGTGTAACTTTTCACTAAATTTTAGGGTAGACTACAGTAATTTTTTGAGAGAATTTGTACATGTACACCACTGAAAGCATTCAACAATCATGTGCAAAGTCTATAGTGCTGGAGCACATAGGTTATAATTGATCAGGGTGGCAGCTTTGTTTGTAATATAATCCAAATGAAAATGATGTGAAATTGAATTTACATGGTTTTTAAGTGGGATCTAAGTGTTTATTGTTTTTGACATCTAAGCATTATTTGTAAATTTTTGAACATTTCGATTTGACACAATTGGGGAACCTATGCATGTTTTGAAAGATTCATATACTTGGCTCCACTGGCTTATTAGCTTTTATTCAGAGAAATAATATGACATCCGGCTTTTGATTTTTTTTTTCTTCATATTTTTAGGATTTTTTAAATGATCATACATACAAATCTTTGTTTGGCTTAGAGTCGGTATTTGTATCCTTTGAAACACATTTTTCTGTGTATTTATGCTTGGCTTAAGTTTCTGATGTCTGATTTTCCCATGTCTTTTATCCCTCTAATATCTTGCATCCTAGCTATGCAAATTTGTTTATTTGTTTGATTCTATCCTTTGCAAGATACTAAGATTCGATTACGCTCCCTGTATGCCTGATCATAAAAATTTTAATACTTGTTGTTATGGGTTTTTATTTAAAAGGCTTTTCCTTTAACATGTGAGATGTATTTCTCTACTCTCTCTCTCTCTCCACCCCCCTTTGTCTCTCAAGCCAACTATTGAGCTTGTAATTGAGATCTAAACGAGCTCATAACAAACTAATAAATGCAGTTTTGATGCGGGACAATATGCGAGATGTAATCTTAATTAGAGATCAGTAAAAATTTAACAGATGAACATAAAATTTATTTTAGGAATTTTGCTGATGATAGTCATGCAATAATCAAGAAATCACAAGGTCGAGAAGTACATCGATTTCAAATATTTAGAGGCAAGCTCAAATGATATTTAATAAATTTACCAAATAATTTTAGGCAACTTCATCTCAACAAGTCAGAGCTAGAAAAACGCAGTAATATAGGTATACTCACAAATAATATTACCTAATAGCAATTTATCACATAATTTAATTCGAGGTTCACACGGGCGAGTAAATCAAACGGTACCAATAACAAATACCACAACTAAATCTTGCAGGATTTTCAAGATATTCAGTTGATGTTCGGGTTTACCTTGAGAGGAGATTCCGGACCTTAAAGCGGAATTGCAGCAACCCATGGATCGTCTGTGTATCGGCAGCACTGTGGGGTTCGATAGAGGGCTGAAGCCGATGAGCTCGCTGGCCAGCGGTGAAAGCGGGACCGAGCCAGTGGCGCCTTGCGCAAGCGTCGCACACAAGGGTCGGCACTGATGGCGGGTGAGCGGAGCAGGCGCAGCGTCGGGAGAGGCAGTGCCGCTCGGAGCGAGTGCAGATTCGGGCTCGGGCGCGTGAGGCGAGGGTAACGGTCGGGCGAAGAGTGTTGTCGGCGGTAGAACGAAGCGTCCGGAGTGTCGACGGCGACGTCGCTAGCGTTCGTTGGTGGCTGGCGAGCCGCCGGGAGGCGGGGGAGGCGCAGCGTCGGGCGAGGCGATCGAGCGGCGTGAGCACGTAACCGGGTTCGACGCGTGACGCGGGCAGCAATCGAGCAGCGGACCCAAGTGGCCAGAGCACTGGCGGAGACGTCGGCGGTGACCGGCAGGCCGCCTGGTGGTGGGTGGCGCAAGCAAAGCCTCGCAGGCTGGCGCGAGCAAGGCTCCGCGGGCCGCGCAAGCGGGGGTCCCGAGCCGACAGACGGAGAAGGGAAAAGAACTCTAGGGCCGGAATAATTGCATTAAGGGGCCTGGAAATTTGAAGAGTTTAAATTGTGATTTAAATTTGGAAAAAGGTTGGGAAAATATTTTAAATTTCTTTAAGGTATTTAGGGATTTTCACCCAAGGCCCCAACCTTTCCCTTCATCGGGATATAACACACAATATTCAAACTCAAAATGATTTCATTCCAAGATTAAAGCAAATAACACTAGTCCATGACTTTATATAGGCCTATTACATTTGAAATTCAAAATGTGAAAATAAAAGCTGAAATAAATACGGGAATAAAAATGATTACAATCATGCCAAATGCGACTGTTTAAAAAAAGAAATAAACAAAATCAGCCCAAAAATTGGAATATTCTCATTCAAATCAATAAATTGATTTAAATGGGAATTTCCAATTCACTGATCAGCCACCAATCGTGCCTGCTGTCAAATCCGCAGATATCAATCCTCCATCCAGATCGACGTCACGTGGTGAGATCTCGGATGTCGAGTGTAGACCTTGCCTGGAATAAATCGACGGTCCGATGTCGTCGTGCCCCCACCAAGTTTGTTTTTGAACAATTCATAAACAATTAAATTGAATTACCAATTCATCAACTATTAAAGGAAGAAAACAACTAAAAGAATTAGATTTTTATTGTTAGACAACAACGTTGAACAATAATATTATTATAAAATATATCATAATACTAAAAACACATTAATCAATCCCATTAATAAGCCTCTAGTCGAGCTTTGAATGAGCATGTTCATGATCTCCATATGTATTGTTCACGAACATAAACAAGCCAAACATTACCATGTTCAAGCTTAATCATTAAGGATTGAAGCTTTTATAAATATGTTCAAAGTCGTTTGTTGAACTTGATAAATGAACTTGAGCGAGCCTTTATCAAGCTTCATTGAAGTTTTGTTCATTTACTGCCTTTGATATAGTATTCGGGCTTCGATGCCTTCACAAATTAAGGGCCAATCATGAAAATTTCAAATTAATATAGCATAAAATTGTGCTTTATTCGTATACCAATGTTATGATGAAGTGCAATTTTTCTTAAGTTGTTTTTTCATGTTGTTCTTGCAACAATACAACCTTCAATTTTGCTATTTCTTCTTTCCCTTTAATTCAAGTAGTTGTGTTCTGCTTTGCATTATTTGTTTATGTGAGTTATCAAGTTGCATTTTAAAGAATGGATTTATATTTCAATTCTTTCTGGGCTTCTTGTTTTCATTATGTTTGGTAATTATGTATCAATGTGTTTCTCCCCTTCTAGGAGAGGAAATCTAGTAAATGCATGAAGTGGGTTAGTAGACAAAATGAAGTATGGCCTATCGTTACCGGTGAAGTGCATTACCTGATCTTCAGAATCACACAAAAGGCAATGGAGGTGGATTATGATTGTTGATGCTTCCCAAAATTCATGTACGCGCTATTGTGATAGGTGGCCTACAGAGTTTTTTAATTGAGACCTGATGTATTTCATTAAAATATCATGTATTCTGATAAGTGAAAGAAACTAGTCTTTGATGGCGTAGAAGTTACGGCTTTGTCATGCTGGAGATGTTTGATTTGGTAGTGAAAGAATGAGTTTAAAAAGTAACCTTAAAATGAATACAAAAAATGTGCGTACTGAAGGAAAACCTCCGTACATACTTTCCATCACCCATTTTATGCAGAATTAGAATAGAATTCTGCTACTTGATGCAAGAACATTTTTATTAAATGAGTGGTGGTTGAGCTTTACAAAAATTTCTTTCCACTTTATTTGATGATTTAATGTGGATAGTGTAATTTCTAGAGTTGTCTTTTAGTAACCTTTTACGATGTGTAAGTATTAAGTCCAGTGAATTACTTTCCAAGTACTCTTGGAGACATCAATGAAATGTGGGAAAAATTCATAGTCTACTACATTCAGATGGTTGCATTTGTATAGAAAGTCTACGAGTGATTAGTACCTCATCTTGCTGAAAGATTTCCAACAAATGAGTAATGTTCCATTATTTTTCCCTTTGTTTGCCTGAATTACATTTTAATGCTTCATACTTCACATTAAGTTGATTTTAAGTATATAAATTCACCTCGTACTTTGGGGCGGGAAGGACGTGTGCTTTTATTCCTCTAAAGCAGTGAAACAATGTTTGCTTTAAGGCTTCTGTCATGTGGCTAATGCCTTCTTAGTATTTAAACTTTTTGCTAGTCAGTGAATTCATTTTTTTATTTGGGCAGGAAATGATTGACAACCAATAGCTTGATGAGTGGTTTATCAGCGCCACAATACATGGCCCAACCGAATCCGCATAACAGTTCCATTGACCTCTCCAGTCCACCTGTGAAGCGCAAAAGAGGACGACCTAGAAAGGATGAAACATCTTCATCTGATCATATTAGAAGACAAAAACGCAGATTGCTTCCAAGTTCCAGCTCTGGCTTAGTGGGTCAAGAGGTTTCGGGCGTTCTTGATGGAGTATTTGATGCCGGTTATTTGCTAACTGTTCGCGTCGGTGACTTGGGACCTGTCCTGAGGGGTATGGTGTTTGATCCCCGTTTCTCAGTTCCCGTATCAGCCGAAAATGATATTGCCCCTCATCTTCCAATGTTGAAAAGAGATGAAATCTCCACTCCAGTTTCCAAACGCTTTGTGAACCGAGGATCTTCACATGCCTACATGATGCAGAATGCTATACCTGTCGAACCCATTCAAGCTAAAGAACCTCCAACTCGCATACAAGTAACACCAAGTAATACCACCCATGTTCCTCAGATTGTAAGCCAAATTATGGAACCAAAATCAGTGTCCGAAATCTCACACAAGGGAGCTGCAGGTGAAAATTCCGAGCTTTTGCTTTTCCCCCAATCTGAAGTGAAGGATGACAAGAATCTAATACTGAAAGGACCTTCGAATTTTTTGAGGGACACAATTGCTAATTCTTCTAAGCCTTTAGCTGTTTCAAAAGAGACGCCAAATTTGAATGCCTATAAGCTGTCTGATATTTCGACAAAAGAGTCGGCCTCTCTTGCTTACATATCTTCAGCTGCTTCAGATGATAATAAGAAAGAAGCTAAGGAGAGGATGTTAGAATTAAAACAGGGGCCGTACAATGATGAGCTTGGGGCTGAAGCAGAAAACTTAGCTGGTTCTATGGGCCACTCATCTCAGCCTCCTGCTACCGCCGTTATGGAAAGGCCGGCAAAAGGCCCAATAGTTCCACAAGCTCCCACAACCCCCCAACCTTGAAAACAGATGTCAAACAAAAGGAAGCTGTGCATGATTTTGTAGTTGATTCAGGGCTTTCTATAGCCTTACTTGAATGCTTACTCATATATGTGGTTATAGAAGTTAAAAAAAAAGAAGGGAAGTTACATATCAGACTTTGAAGCAGGTTGACACTTTTTGTGAAATTGCATCATTTTAATTTTCTTTTATGTATTTTAGAATATGTTGCTCTACCTTAGTGATATCTACCCTTGCTATGAATCCATTACCTAATGGACACCTCCTGTTGGAACAAAGCTTAAGGGTTTTTTTTTTTGGACATGACAAAGCTTAAGGTTCTGGTTATAGATATGACTAGAAATATTTAATCCCAATTTTGTTGTTGGTAATGAGAATAATTAAGGATTAAACCTATGGGTTTATTTTTAAATGTGAAATTAAGAAGGCATACGACCTGCAAACAACATTTTATGAAAATGTGAAATTGCGGGCAAGAAAAGAAGGAAAAGTGTAGTAAAAATAAAGCATACAAGTATTATAGTGTTGAAAAGATATTTTTATGTCCACCGGCTAAGCAAATTCAAGTTCATTAGATGAAGAGGCCCACGCAAGGTAAGTAAAGTAGTGAGGAAGGAGATCTAGGAAGCTTAAGAGAAGTTATATTACGGTGACTTAGAAGTTATAGGTTAAAAGAAGAAGAAGATGAAAGCCAAAAAGGTCCCCCTTGCGGCTTAAGTCCCGGCATTTATCCACAAGGTAACAAAGGGAGGAGATCTTCCTCGGGATGAGAACATTTTGAGGGTGTAAACTATAATCTGTTTCAAAATCACGGGACTCACATGGAGTAAGAGTTAAAATTCAGGACCTACTTGCAAATTAGCCATATTATTTCCTGATGAACCGATTCAGGTCCGATTGAACCCAGCGGTCCCTGGCCGCGCGCAGAATCACTGCAATGCGGGCGCTTCTTCTATTCCGTCAGTTCTTCGCTCACCTTCCCGGTCGGCGTCGCCACCTCTCCACAGCTAATCTCCTTATCTCCGTCAATGAAGAGTCTGGCGATCCCAGCTCTTCCACCACCGAATCTCTCCCTTTCGGTAAATGCACTCCGTCCATTGATGCAACTCACAGGTACATGAACGCCATTTCTCTCCTCAAATCAGAGACCGATCCGTCCCGCATCCTCTCGATCTGCCGCTCGGCCGCCCTCTCCTCAGACCACCACATCGGACGCGCCGCCCTCTCCACCGCTGTTTCTACCCTTGCGTCCTCCCCCGACCACGTTCCTTCTGTTCGCTCCCTTCTCTCGCCTCTCCTTCGCTCTGACTCCGACCTTCCACATGCCATCGTCCTCTTCGGTCTCGCTGGCCTGCTTGACGATGCCATTGCCGCATTCCGCTCCTCTCCTTCCCTCCGTTCCCTCAACGCCCTTCTCTTTGCTTGCATCCTGTCCAACAACCACCAGCAAGCAGGTGTATTCTTCCGCGACTTTCCCGTGTATTACCGTATAAAACCTAATCTTCTCACTTATAACACTGTCATCAAAGCCTTCTCAAACTCCGGCGGATCCAGAACTTTCTACCCCTACCTGGATGAAATGGTTCGAAAAGGAATCAAGCCGAATTTGGCCACATTCAGCATCTCTATCACCGGATTCTACCGCGAGGAGCGGTTTGATGATGTGAAGAAGGTTCTTTGGTTGATGAAGAAACATGGCCGGCACGCTGGACTTTCAATTTACAATGTTAGGGTTCAGAGCTTGTGCAAGCTGGGACGGCCTGGTGAAGCTAAGGAGTTGTTGAGGGAGATGACGCTGAGGGGGATGAAGCCGAATTGGGTGACGTATGATCATCTGATATTAGGGTTTTGCTCTGCAGGTATGGGTTTTAAGAACAAACGAAAATCAAAACCTGTAAAACTCAAACCAATCTAACAGAAAACCTGCTTTGGTTTGAATTTTTTATTGTATTTATTTTTGACTTTCAATGTTTTAGGCCCTCTTTAATAGCAAAATTGAAAAATTAAATTTATCTCACCTTTTCACATAAATATCAAGATAATTAATCATTTTTATTGTACATCTTACACATATTCTCAAATCACCCATAATTTAAATAAGCATCAAGACCTTAGTTTTTGATTTAAATATTAATGAATAACCTAAATAAACTTTTTTGTTTTGATAGCCTAAATAAACTTACATAAGGGAGAGAAGTGTTCTTAAGTTTGGTTAGTGAGGCTAGGCTATTAAATATAAAAGGTTATTGATTTTAGTTTGGATTGTTTGTAATTGCAAAAATGAGACTGTCATCCATATTTGTTTTAAATTTTGAACTTTTTCTAAGTTAGCAAAATTGCATGATGCTTTTATGTATTTGTTTTATTTGTCAAAACATATTATTTCAACATCAAAAAATTTTGTTTTATTTGTTATTTTTGAATTTCGAGTTATATATATTGAGACCGATATTGAGTTATATTTTTTTCGATATTTCACTTCAATCTGCAAGTATTTAGGAATATCATATTTTCCCTCTTATTCTTTAATACATCACACAAGCCCCTACAATCTTTTAATCTATCCAAATTAGCTCCTTCAATTAAGAAGTGTTATAGTTTTAACAACACTTAACTTAACTAGAGGTAAACCAACTGTTTGCATGGGAAATTCGAAATAATACCAACCATCCACATGGCGACAGCTATGGCTGTTCAAATGCCAACATAACTCTCTTGTTTCCTGTGTTAATATTTCTCGTGCTTTCGTTAAGACCTGCTAGTATAATTGGTAGAGCAAGCAGCCTCAACGCTCTTCCTAACATCCCCCTCCTAAGACTATGTTTGCTCCTGGGTGGCCTCTTCTACATCTCACAATGTACAGATAGAGGACGTGCACACCTCCTTGATGAATCTCATCAATTAAAAGCTCTCACCACTGATGGGTGTGACCCCTAACTCTGACTTTTCTTAAGTTATTTATCAACTGTCGTTGTCGCCAACCACCTAGACTCACCTAGGTGATGCCTAGCCTGCAAAGGGTCCAACATCATCCCCATTGTTGCCGAGTCCTACCGCCCAGGTGATAGCCACCTGTTGTTTTGCTGACACAAAGTCAACATTTCCACTCCTCTACCTCAGCAACTGCCGACTTTGACTAGAGCAATAACAGGAGCATCGGTGTTTACCGAACCATCGCAACTACTGCTTCTAGTTGGCGAGAGGTCGATACTACCTCCGCTAGCCACTGTCGTTGGTGTGCTGCTCTCGTAGTCGCAGGCATGGTGTCTCCTAGTTGTAATCGCAGGAATTCCTTCTCCAGACCAAGGCTCCCATGATGCCACAGATCAAGCTAGAGATGCGCCTGAAGCTCCGCCTCATTTGGCTAACCAACTCACAAGGATCATTAACACCACCTTCTCCTACCTCCCGCAAGTCGGCTAAAGGCGGCTCACCGAAGTTGGAAGCACCACTATCTCACCCATAACTATCATCCCTCTCACCTTCTTCAAAGACGACCTTCCTAACCATGAGAGCTCCCATGATGATCCCATTGTTATCACTGATATAATCACCGACTATGAGGTTCATTGAGTCCTCATCGACTTTGGAATCTCTGCCAACATGTTGTGAGTCGGCCTTCCTCCATTAGGTCTACGAACCATGGACCTTCTCCAGCACGATGATGCTCTATGTGGATTCTCAGGGATTCTTAGGAGAACAAGTCTAGCCCCTTGGTCTCATCCCATTCCCTGTCTTCTTTGCCAACAAGAAAGGTCATGTTGTGCGACTGGTGACATTTTCGATCATTAAGGTAAGGTCCAAGTACAGTGCGATCTTGGGATGGACCACACTCAATGCTTTTGGTATGGTAATCTCTACTCTCCACCTCTGTGTCAAATTTCCTACACTAGGGAAAGGGTTATCATTGTGGCGATCCAAGGGGTACAGTGTGTAGCTTTCAAATCTCCCACCAACAAATGATAGACGTGATGGATCTTAGAGAGAGAGGTGCTGAGGCCCCAAGAGGGAACTATCAGTGTAACTTTAAATGGGGAATGGTCTAGAGTTGTAATTATCTTCTCCACTCTTGATTAGTAACAACAAATAAAGTAATGGAACTCCTCTCCTAGTACTCTGATATGTTCACTTAGGATCCCTCTGACATTAATGGCATAAACCTGAAAGTCATGGGGCATCACTTAAATGTTTTTAAAGATGTAAACCAATAAAGCAGAAAAAGTGCTCGATTGGCAGTGATGGGCCTATGCCATAGGAGTAGAAGTCAGCAAACTCCTGGGTGCTGGCTTTATTCTAGAGGTTCAGTACCAAAAGTGGCTCGCGAACGTAATCTTAGTCAAAAAGACCAACGACATATGACGGATGTACGTGGACTTTTGTACACTAACTAGCGTGACCCAAAGACTCACCCATTGCCACGAATCGACGCTCTAGTTGATCGCACCTCTGGACACCCCGTAATGAGTTTTCTAGACACCTACTGCAGATACCACAAGATTAAGATGGCATTAGAGGATGCAGAGAAGACAATCCTTCATAATGGACTAGGGTACCCACTTATATGAAGTCATGCCATTTGGTCTCAAAAATGCGAGGGATGCTTACCAACGGATGGTGGACGAGGTCTTCAAGAGTGCTTCCTATTCTCCACATCTCCTAGACTTGGAGGATATCTTTGACATCCTCCGTAAGTACTAAATAAAGCTAAAGCCCATCAACTGCACCTTCAGAGCATCCTTTGAGAAATTCTTGGGGTATTTAGTCTCTGCCAAGGTTATTGAGGCCAACTAGGATAAAATCTTCACCCTGGCATGCCTTTCCCCAAAACCTACACAAATTCAACGACTTACTAGGAGGTCGCCAACCTCAATTGTTTCATCTCCAAATTAGGGGAGCGGTTTTTACCCTGCTTCAAGGCCTTGAGGGGACACACAAGTGCAGAATGGTCTGTGGAATGTGAAGCCTTCATTTCACTTAAGAGGTACTTAAAATCTCCACCGATCGTTAGTGCCCCTTAAGAATGTGAAGTCTTTAGATGTACTTTAGCACATTAGACACTACTATCTCTGCAGTCCTTATATGGGAAGAAGCCGGAGTGTAACGACCTATCTTTTATGTCAGCTATGTTTTAGCTGACCCAAAAACTAGATATCTTGCCTTGAAAAAATTGGTCTGAGCACTAATCACAGTTGTCCAGAAGCTGAGACCTTACTTCTAGGCCCACACTATGAACGTGGTGACCTAAGAAGTATGGACACGACACGGGACAGAGGATACGACACGGACACGAGGATACGTCAATCTTCAAAAAAATAGGACACGACACTTCTAGGACACGTTAAATAAATAAAATTATTTATTTACTAGAATTTTAATAAAAATAAAAGAAACTGTAATATTCTTCAAATATGATTAATCAAATATAAAAACTGTAATATTCATTTAGGAGAGTTTAGTAGCTACACAATCAGTTAATTACGCATACAGGCTACTACAGCAAATGATATGAAAAATCTAGCAATTAGCATCAAAAGTAATAAGTATTAAATTTTTAAGAAAATACATATTAGCTATAAGTAATAAGTATTCATAAATTTTGATATCAACTTGTTCTCCTATGTATTATGGGATCCAAAATCACTACTGCTTGCCTCTTGATGTTCAGCATCATTTCCATCGTTGAAAAGAACTGTCTCAAGCTCAGGTTCATTAAGGGACAATTGGACAATCTCCAACATACCTGTATCTTCCATAGAAGCAAATGTATCACCTCCAACATCTCACACTCTTGTCTCCCCTTGCTAATATTGTGACATTCTTCTAGACAGGAGTCAAAGGTTAGTATGTACCTATGAAGCACTGATACTTTGTGGAGCCTAACGTATCCGTATCGTATCCATATCGGATACCGATACTCTCCGATACTCCACCGATACATATCCGATACGTCACGTGACGTATTAATTTTTATTTTTAATTTTTAAAAATTCGATACTCGCCCGATACTTGCCCAATACTCGTCCGATACTTGTCCGATACTTTTCGATACTTCTAATTAAAGAAAAAATGTTAAAACAGTTGGTCTGACCTACATGATAAAAAATAAAAAATATATTATACATAAAACACAACTCATGCATAGACTCAATAATAAGATTGAGAGATATACTGAACTCACACAATTGGGATTGCAAAATGCTTGATGCACGCTAGTATTTCGGCAATAGAAAAAGAATTTGGTATTCGCAAGCAACTGTATTATCTAGTTTTTCTATCTCAACTATATTATCTTTACTTCTGTTAGACACCGATCACTTTTTTTTTTACTTTAATCAAGCTTATATGATGAAAAAAATAAAACTTTGCTCTTTTTTATTTTGTTTATTTATTTAGTTAAAGACTCAGAGAAAGAATGACATATATCTACTTTAACCAGATTAGTGTATTTGAGTTTATGTCACATTATCTATATTATTTTTAATTATATATCGTTTGCATCGAGTTAATTAATTTAAGTCGAATTTAAATTAAAACTGAAAATAATTTACTGATGTATATTTAAACTCTCATCTCACTTAGATAATCTGTGATAGGTTGAAAGTAATTAAATAAATTTTAAAATATTATTTTAATTTAAGATCTTTTTAAACTCAATAGTTATTGAAGAATATTTTTATTTTTTATAGTTCAATTGTCTATAATATTTTTTTAGTGATATTAATAATATTTAAAAAATATAATTAATTTGAAAAAAATTTAAAAGATATTTTTGAAAATTATAACACCAAGATGTATAAGTTATTATAATCTAACATAAATTTATATTTTAAATATGAGAATATGATGTATTATACACAAATATAACAGTCGTTTCCTGACGTATCCATATCCTACTTTTTTTAAATTTGGCGTATCGTCGTATCCGTATCGTTTTGTATCTGTATCGCCGTATCGTACTCGTGCTTCATAGCCTGCGAGCTACCTGTGTGCCGCCTGTTAGTAGAGCTCTCCTATTTCCTTTGTAACACTAACCTAATTACCAAATAATTTATTTCCTAATGATCCTCTCTTTCTCTTGTTTTAGGGTTTAGAGTTTAAGATTAGCTTAAACCTAAAGTCAAACCCCCAAACATGAACCCTAAACCGTGTTCCTTAATTAATAGCAAGCCTAGTTAGGTTAGTTTAATTTTAGTTAATTAAATGACTGTTAAAAATCTAATGCCCCTTAGAGTAGAGGTTAACTTGAAGTGATAAAGAGATTAGGCAGGTTCGATGGGGAAGGTAAATATGATATTTAAAAAGATTTAGGTGATTGGTATAAATTTATCCTTGTATTTTTTTATTATGGATTTGGTAAGCTGCTACGATTACCCTTATATTATAGGTGATTTAGATGAGGGAAAGAGGCTTTTTAAGGAGATGAAGCTGAGAGCACTAGTTCCACAGAGTAGTTGTTACTTCAATTTGGCACATTATCTTTGCAAAGGAGGGGATTTTGAGTTTGCATTAGAGATTTGCAAGGAAAGCTTGGAAAGGAATTGGGCGCCTCGATTCACTACAATGAAGATGCTTGTTGAAGGGCTTGTTGGGATGGCGAAGGTGAAGGATGCTAGAGAAATTGTTGAGAAGATGAAAGGGAAGTTCTCAAGGAATATATATTTGTGGAAGAAGATGGAAGAGAGCTTGCCTGATTAGTCTTTAAAAGTGTTCAGGTGTACTTTCTTTGCTTTGCTAATAGAATAATTTATTATGAAATATTTGTTTGTTGTTCAAATTGATAGTTTTGATTAGATCAATTTTTCTATGCTATTCTATGATTAATTGATTCTAGTTTCAATTTCA
Source organism: Apostasia ramifera (assembly GCA_019297695.1). Lineage (NCBI taxonomy): Eukaryota > Viridiplantae > Streptophyta > Magnoliopsida > Asparagales > Orchidaceae > Apostasia > Apostasia ramifera. Next base: position 108,415 of record JAEMOT010002238.1, read on the forward strand.
AAATGATGCATAAGCTAATTCTGCAGATAAGAAATTCATAAGATTGAATTTGCATTAAGGCATTTTAATTTGGCTGATAATCGACTGTATGAATCAGTGGCCTGTTTGTTATTCAGGCAAATTAACATTACAGGGAGAAAAATTGATCTGAAGGACGATTTTGTGGATGTTGGCTTATAAAGTTAATCAAAAAGTGAATGAGAGCAGCTGGATATTCATATAGCCTTCCCTAATTCAATGAAATCATATTCAAATATCAGAATAATACGTCCTTAGATCACTGAAATTTATGTTTGACTGGACCTTGTACATTACTCCATCGAATAAAAAGTTGATATTCAAAAGTTGGTTTAAGAAGGCTAATAAATTTGGTCTAACAAGAATTATGCTCTTTTAATCATTTTGACCCTAAACCCTAATCCTAATCTTGCATTCATATTCTTATTTGCAGTATACCTAACCTAAAATATTTAAATAGTTGATTTTCAAACTTATTCAAAGTTGTTCTTACGAAATTTACTAATGCCATCCAGGTGATATATAAATTTTTGTAGAGCTTTACAAATATTTTTGAGATATTCTCGTTCCTTGAATAAAACAGTATCAAGGAAAGTATTATATTTTATATTCTTAAGTGCATATAATTATAGTTTTATCTTAAATTAAATTACAGATCAATTTTTAATATTATGAGTTATTTGTAATTATATTCACTTTAATTTAAGAGTAAAATATGTTACACTTGAAAGTCATCTTAGGACATTTATATTCTTACATAATATCTTGTTTGTGCTCAACTCTTATGCATCCTTAGCTAGCTTGATTCTCTTTACTTGTGATATGCGAGAGATTGTCATCTTCCCTTTTCGAAGGATATTTTAGTCATGCTTATATCTTTATCATGAAATTTCTGTATGACAAATGTTAAGCAACAACAATGGTAGTCATTATTGATGTTTTGTTATCATTAAATACCATACACTCATGTAGGCTTTTGGGGCTAACAGGATTTACATCAGATGGGAAGTCATGGTTGGGTGTTACTGTTGGGAAATAAGGTATTGATCATTGTTACAATTGTTGAATTAAAATGGACTTGCATGAGAACACCAAACAGTTGTGCGGTTTTTCCTAGACAGTTAAATCATGCAGATGTTGTCCTTCTGGGCAGACATACAATGAAGAAATAGTAACAAGAGAGAAAAGTCACAAGAAGATTTAGTATAGAAATCCTAAATAGGAATAACCAAGGTGCCTTGGGTCTGACGGCTTCAAGGTTCAGTAATATTCTTTTTGTTTATAGTTTCAATCTATAGAGATCGGCCCTGTTGACCATGTAGCTAATGCTATTTTTGATTTCATAGCAAATTCTGAGATCATTATTATAAATGGACCTGAATGAGTATAGTTAGACTAAATGTTGTATGGCATTTAGGCTCCGTTTGTCTACAAGTTTAAAATTAACCTGGTTTAATTTTAATCAGGCATATCACATCACACAAAAAATTTAATATTAAAAAATAAATTTATTTCACATCCTACACATATTACTAAAATAATAACTAACTTATATCACATTACTCACATATTCCAACATAATAACTAACTTTACATCACATCCCTCACATATTCCAATATAATAACTAATTTTATTTCACATCATTCACAACTTTCAATAAAAAATATCCATATCCAAATTTAATTTTAACCTTCTTAAATTTAATCTTACAAACAAACACACACAGTGTTTTAGAATATCCATCTTTGAATTTGGATAATGGCTGCTTGTTGGTGTGGAGATCATTTAATTTGGTGTTATGAATATCTATTGTCAAAACAGTCAAACACTTGATTTGGGATTGTTAAAAAAGTGTTGTCGAAAAAATATGGAAGTTGCATATGTTTTCAAACAAACCATCATTGTAGGTTTGAGAGCATTGACTGTTAAATGGTTGATTTGAGTCTTCCATTAGGTTGTTAAAGAAATATACGACCTTATTTCTTGTTTTCCCTGTCACCTTCTTTCTCTTGTCCAAGATGTCATTTCATATTTATGTCAAACAAATATATACCTTATTGAAAACTTATGTTGAGATAATATTCTTTAGGTTCTGCCTCTTTGCCATGTGTATGACTGATATGAGAAGGTGTGGATTCTTCGTTCTTGTATTAACATACTGTAAACGTAGGATTTGAACTTGTGAACAGTTCAATATGTGGCCAGGAATCTACTAAAGCTTTTCTTTTCAATTTCACTTTCACGTGGGTATGTAGGATTTATCAGCACCTGTATGATTTCTGCTTTACTTTATAGCTTTCACGATGGAATTATTATCTAAAATGTTGTGTTTGTTTGTAAGGTTAAATTTAAGAAGGTTAAAATTAAATTTGGATGGAGATATTTTTTTATTGAAAGTTGTGAATGATGTGAAATAAAGTTAGTTATTATGTTGGGATATGTGAGGGATGTGATATAAAGTTATTATGTTGGAATATGTGAGGGATGTGATATAAGTTAGTTATTATTTTAGTAATATGTGTAGGATGTGAAATAAATTTAATTTTTAATATTAAATTTTATGTGTGATGTGATATGCCTGGTTAAAATTAAACCAGGTTAATTTTAAACTCCTAGACAAACGGGGCGTGATTGGAATTGAGAAGGTGCACTGTGGTGCCCTTTCTCCAATAACAAGAAAAATAATAATCTTTAGGCATAAATATATATATATATATATATATATATATATATATTGATAATCGAAGTAAAATTTGCTCCTTCTAGTATTAAATAGAAATGATTGGCAAGAAAGAATATCTATTCAGGTTAGATTATCTGCATTTGAATCAAGTGCATTAGTCTTTGTTTTAGATCACCCAATTCTTGCTCTCATCTATTATATTGCGAGTGTGTTTTATAGCTTAGTCAGGTGTTATATTGTTCTTACTTCTCTGACTTAACACTCAACAGCTATCCGAGATATTGCCTACAGCGCTTGTGCTATATATATTGAAGGAGATACTGTCAAAATAATATATATATATATATTGTTGGAGTATACCTCCAAAAACAATTTATGTGCTGTACCGCCCCATTTGCTGATGAGCTAGTAAGTCACTCAAGTAAGTCACTCATTCTACTCTCAAAAAATTCATCTGTTGCATTTGTTTAGCCAGGTTATTTTTAATCGTATTAAAGTTAGCTTTTACAACAACAACAATAAACCAAGCCTTTATCCCATTAGGTGGAGTCGGTTATATGAATTTTTTATTTTTATTACACTCTACCAAATAACAAATTCTCATTTAGCTCTAAATATGTAAAATCATTTCTTATAGTTTTTAATCATTTTTTTTTACCTTCTTTCTTTTTTTATACGGGTAAGATCTAATAATTCAACTTTCCTTACTAAAGTTTCTATCGGTTTATGATTTATATGTTCAAAGTATTTAAGCCGACCCTCTCTAAGCTTATCCCCAATTAAGGCCACTCCAACTTTCTCGCAGATATATTTATTTCTCATTTTATTTTTTCATGTATACCCGTTCATCCACCTCAGTATTCTCATTTTTGTGACACTTATCTTATTTATATATTTTTGCTTTATAGATCAACATTCAGCACAATATAGTATCGTTGGTTTTATAACTGTCCTATAAATTTTGTCTTTAAGTTTGAGTAAAATTTTTCTATCACACAATATACCAGATGCATTCCTTCATTTTATCTATCATGTTTGGATCCTACTAATAATATTATCATTTATTTTAGTTACTTTTAAGTTAAAGTTAGCTTTTAATGAGAATTGTTTTTAAGATTTATGAAACATTTAAAATATTGTATTTCAAAGTTACATTTAAGCACAAACAGGGCACAATCTTCTGCTTCAAGTTTACATTAGCTGCAGCTTACTGGCTTGATTGAATGTTCTTTTCCTTTAATTAATAAAAAAGAATTATGATGACAATATTTGCTATTCTTTCTAGTGAATAATTAATGGTGCATGTACATTATGTGAATGCAACTAAATGAAGTCGTAGTTATTGTTGTGACTTTTATATTTAGACAAGATTACATTGTTTTGCTATATCCGCGTCCTTTATTTTTGAAAATTTATTTTGACAATATAGTTTTGTTGTTGCTTCCGCAGCATAACAACATGGTAGGGTTCCATGGATTTCATTCAAACCCCCAACAATTAGTGCATCGCTGGATCTCGACCATCGGGAGAAAATCTTGCCTAGAAAGAATCATCCAACTGATATATAGAAGCCCCGGGATGTATAGGTACAATTTTGATAGTTTTTTCTCAGAATCTCCTTCATATACACCCTTTATAACAAATATATAACAATTAGTTTAAGATATATATATATATATATGTATATATATATATATGTATATATATATATGTATATATATACATATATGTACAGCAATGATTGATAGAGCAAAAATAGGCAAAGCAGTTGCTGTAAAAACCAGTAGGTTGTCCTGTTATCTGTTATATATGCATAAAGTTATGTACATCAAACTCACTCTTTCTGACGTCATAATGTAGTCATTTACCATAGATATGGTGGATTGACTTCTATATGAAATGAACTGTAAGAAAAAGTGATGAGAAGAATGGAGAGAATCCATATATTATGGCATACAAATGATGATTGCCATAACAGAAGAAAATCAGGAAGTTACCCTGATCTAGCTTCCATAGATGTCTCATTTTAGATTTACAGTTAAAGAATTTTCTTTATTCTTTTATTCTACAAAACAACAAACACTGGTTACCATTCTCATCAAAGAAAACATTTGTTGTTAAGATTCTTCCCTCAAGACACTTAAAATCAGTTTGCACATATAGAATGAAAACCTGCTTTCCGTTGCTATAGATGTAGTGTGGAAAGGGGAATGTTTCTTCTGCATGATTTTTGCTTGATCCTTGTAGAGGATCTAAAGTTTTATACTAGATGTGTTACACTCCTAATTGAGCAATACAAATGCTACAACTGACTTTCAGGAAAACCTACTTTCAGGGAAAACATGCTTAATACATCTCTTAGAAGATTGAGTGGCAAAGTATAAACACGAAAAGAAAATGCAAAAGACCACTACAAACAGTAATAACTCTTTCGGACAATCGGAAAGAAAAACAATGTGCACAATCACCTCTGAACTAAAAGGCCCTCTGAAGTAATTTTACAAAGTATCCTTAACATAAGGTATGAGTTACAACTATCATATGAACAAAATTAATACTCAAAAAAAAAAAAAAAAGTAAATCTCACATTGCAAAATACAGAAAGTAACTATTCATCCTTGACTTGAATATCATATTGGGCATTAAATCTCATATCTTGATCAACCAATTGTGCAAGGTCACCTCTACCAGCCTCCTTGTACGCATGTATCAAGGCTCTGTATAAAGATTCACTAGGTTCAATCTCTTCATACTTCAATAGGCTGTAAATCCTTTTCAACCCTTCAATCATTCTTGCCTTGCCATAACAGCTTGCCAAATTCACATAAGTAACAATATCTGGTCCGAGACCCTCATCCTGCATTCTCAAATACAAGTTCAACGCTTTATCTACCTCTCCAGCTGCCCCATAAGCTCCAATTGCAGCATTGTAAGCAAAGGACTCGAGTTCTACATCAGAGCTCAGAAATGATTCGCATGATTTTAGTGCAAAACCATGCAATCCCACCACAGAAAACAACGACGCTATCACTGCCTGCCTTGCATGAGGTTTTCCTTCAGTATATGATGACTCAAGCTGAGAGATTGCCTCAGATGGGAGTCCCCCCTTCTTTAAAACATTGAAAATTGTCTTAAATATAGAATCATCAGGTAGCATTTTTCGAGATAGCATTTGATAGAGAAGCTCACCACAATCTTTTAGCTTCCCATAATCAGCATAAGAAGCCATAACACTATTGTATGAAGAACAATTTGTAAGCAGGCCAGATTGCTGAATCTCCTGAGCAAGATAAGTTGCTTCTTCTAGCATACCAATGCTTTTATAAAGATACATCATAGTCGCATAAGAAACTCCATCAGCATTCCCGCTTCTTCGCAAGTCATCGAAGATTGATTTTGCTTCATGCACCATCCCTAGGTCAGCAAACAGATTGATCATGCAATTTGAGGCAATAACATCTGGGCCCTCCACCGAATTCTTCATCATGGCATACAGCACCTCAGCTTCTTTCCAGCGGCTAACCTTGTTGTAAGCCTTTATCATCGAAGTAAGGACTATGTGATTTGTAGTCACTCCAGATTTCTCCATCATACGGTAATATTCGACTGCTTCATTGATTCTCCCTGATTCAGCAAAGGCATCTATCAGAGAACCATAAACAATTTCGTTCGGCTCAACACCCATTGCCTTCATTTCTCTAAAGATCTCCTCTGCATCTGAAAGTTCGCCATCACGGCCGTAACTGGCAATTATAGCAGAGTAAGACTCACATCTAGGTATAAAACCCGACCTCCTCATCTGACTCAGGATCTCCTTTGCTTTGCCCGGAGAATCACCTCCAGCAACCATCTGAATTACTGAGTTGTAGGTGCATTCATCGGGGGAGGGCCCAGTACATCTCATCATCTCAAAGAGCTCTAGCCCTTTATCATATAACCTGCACTTTCCATATGCTTTTATCATAACATTGTGTTCAAGTACATCCATCTTACAACCCAGATTTCTCTTCCTCATGAAGACATCCTCAGCTTCCTTCCAAAAGCCCTTTTCTGCATACAAATCAATAATTGCAGCACAGTTCATAGAGGAAATATCTCCACTAGAACAATGTTTTTCTAAAAATATAAATGCTTTATCAAGCAGCCCCTCACTAATGTACATCTTCGTGACAACAGGTATTGACTGTTCATCAACACGGCAACCTGATTCCATTATTTCCACAAGCACAACCTCTACTTCAGAAATCATCTTCATTTTGCACAAAGTCTGCAAGATAATTCTATAGCTTACAACATCAGGATGAAGATGATGTTCTCTGATCTTTCTGTGACTCCTCAGCACATTGTCAGCATCTCCATTTGAAGCATGGTAGGTCATAAATATGTTGAATGTTTTAGTATCAGGCTGGACGCCCCTCTCTTCCATTTTACTCAATAAAGATTCAGCCTCCAACAAGCGCCCATTACAGCAACAAATATTTATCATTGTATTAAAAGTTAGAGTATCAGGAATTACCCCAGATCTCAACATTTCAGAGAATGCATCAGAAGCATCCTCGAGCCTTCCTGCTTTCCCATATAAATCTATCAACGTATTATAGGTAGCTGCACGCTTAGGCTTTTGAGGACCTTTATCCTGGCTGGAAGCAATCTGAGAAACTGGACCTCGCCCTCCGGATTTGAAGAGTTCAGTTAGCAGAAAATGCTTGGGACTAATCACGGCGGAATCCACAAAACTGTCAGAAATGAAATCAAGCCATTCCAGCTCGAGCTTTCCAGCACACCAATCTCTAAAAAACCTCTCACCCAAATCAAAATGTCTAGCATCCTTCAAAATCTGCATAGCAGTGTTCATGCTGACTTCATCTGGGAAGAGCCCTCTAGATTTCATGTGCTTCAGCCACAAAAGAGCCTCCTTTACAAGGCCAGCTTTTCCATAAATATCCATCAGGGTAGCATACGTGTTGTTAGTTGGGAAAACTCCATCCTTCGCCATCTCAACCCAACAGAGGCGAAGCTCGTCCCATCTCCCAGCTTTGCCGAGGGTTCGGAGTATTACATTATAGTGGATTGGGTTAGGAGGGTAGTCCTTTGCGGACTTCATCCGTCTGAAGACGTGTAGGGCTCGCATCCAGCCTCTCTGTTTCTTCAGAAGTACGGTTTGCTCCTTGGGGGTGAGGCCGGTCACCAGGGAATCGATCATTTCGTCGGAGAAGTCTTCAACTGGTTGGGATTCTAGGGTTTTGAGTAACAAGGGGAGAGAGATACCGGGCCGATTACTGGTATTCGTCATGGAAATGACACTATAGTTTTTGCCACAGTTTAGCTTAAACCCTGGATGAACCCTAGAAGAGGTGGGAGGGAGAAGCAGGAAAAAATCATCAATTCGAGCGAAAAAGGATGACGAGTACCGGCGGGAATAACGTGGATTAGAGCTTCCATTTCCCAGCGATGCGCTGCCGTAGCAGCAACAGCGGAGATTCATTGGCTGCCGAGGCTCAGCAGTGAAGCCCGAGGTTGAGCAGTGAAGCCCGAGGTAGCAGGTGACAAGAGCCAATTCCATATACAGCCCTCCAACTTTATGAAATTCCAAATCTTTATAGGTTCTCAAATTCATATTTTATTATGTTTATCTACAATCAAAATAACTTCTAAAAAGATATGTAAAGGTTACTTCTAAAATACTATTTTATTTATATTTATGTGGATTTAAATCTACACATGATGGTATAAACTATGGTCTAATTTTATAATTTACATGTAGGTATGTTTGTAATTTCTGTAAAAGAGAAATTTTTTTTCATGTTATGTGAAATTTTTACACAACATATGATACGTGGAAATTATAAATTTTATACTTCATATGTACAAATATATATAATATCCTTTGTAAATTTTACTTATATATATCATCATGAATTATACGTAAATCGTAAATTTTACATATCATATATACAAATATATGTAATATTTCTAAGCAGTTTTATTGAGATATATCTTCTGCAATTACAAACCCGTCTCATTTCATAACGGGGCGGAGCAGGTCGGCGTCACAGTTGAAATTTGAGTACTCATACCCATTCTATTAGGTGCAAGTCGGGGCAGTTTACTCGAGTGCGGGTATAAATCGACACTCCTATTGTTAAAGGAGAAGCCTATGGATGGGCTAAGATTTGAAGGTTATTTTAGGTATTTAAAATTAATTTAAGGAAAGTTTAATATTATTTTGATGTTATGTTGTATTATTTTTAAAAAAATAATTATTTAATTTAATGATATATAAATTATTTTATAAAATTTATAGAATCACAACTTAAAAAATATCTAAATGTCAAAATATGTAGATAATATAACATAGTATCAAAATAGCATTGAACTAAATGCACCTTCTAAGGAATATAACGAGGGTCTCAATTGTAATTGATTATTAAATTCAGAGATCTATTCATAGGCTTGGAAGGGTTGTTTTAAACTCACAAATGACTTGAAAGTGATTTGAAGTTAATTCGGTTTGAAGTAAGTCTTACTTATATAACTACTATGTGGTAGGTTTAATAAATCAAAGTTGTCATAAGGATTACAACTAGCAAGAGATGGGAGCAATGGTTTCTCCCGTGCTATGAATTGCAATTCCAACTATCATGATTGTAGGCTCTTGTTTGGCGGTTTGATAACACTCGATATGATTACTACTTTATAATAACAGTAACACTGAATGTTATTTTTGTGAAGGATGAATGCTATTTTTGTGATAGAGCAGTTTTGTAACTTAATGGATATTCTTTTTAATATAATTATAATAAATTGCATATGGGCTTGAGAGCTTAAAAGGATGTTATAAATTAGTCATGATTTTTTAAAAAATCATAATTTAAATTATTGAGATTGTAAAATATCCCTCTTTTAGAATCCAATTATTTTATATAACCTTTTCTTAAAGAAAATGTAAAATATGACTCTTTCTTGATAAGTTTAAACATATAAAGGGCCATAATACTATTCTATTTTTATATTTCTACAAAAAAATTTAAAAATTATTTTCTCTCTCTCTTATTTCTACGCAAGTATTTTTACAATCTCATAAATTTAAATTTTAATTTTAAAAATTAGAGCTAATTTATATTACTTTTTTTACTTTTGGCGTCGAATACAACTTACAATTTTTAATGTTTTATTTATACATGTCACATATATTAATATCAATAATAAAATGAATATGTATCCATTACAAACTACATGAAATAATATCAAGCGAAAGCTCATATATTTCGCAAAAATATATAATTTAAATATATAATTATTTATTTTAATAACATAAAGAAATAACATCACCGGTACATTAAAAATTTTTTTGGAAAGAATCACTACATCCATCGGCCAAGAAGGAAGATTTGACGTCATCATGGAAATCGCGATATAATTCGGCGACTTCAAAAACCTCCAAAGTCGCTGAAAAAATCTGCGACCTTAAAGTCGCTAAAAAGTTGCGGCTTCAGAGGCGTAGAAATTTCTGCGACATAACAATCGCCGAAAACTTCTGCAACTTTAGAGTCGCCCAAAAAATATGCGACTTCAGAGTCGGCAAATTTCCTGCGACTTCAGAGTACTTCAAAGTCGCCAGTTAATCTGTCGACTCCAGAAGTCGCCGAATATTTCTGCGTACTGAAGTACTTCAAAGTCTCCAGTTAATCCGTCGACTCCAGAAGTCGCCGAATATTTCTGCGTACTGAAGTACTTCAAAGTCTCCAGTTAATCCGTCGACTCCAGAAGTCGCCGAATATTTCTGCGTACTGAAGTACTTCAAAGTCTCCAGTTAATCCGTCGACTCCAGAAGTCGCCGAATATTTCTGGGAGTACACAGTCTCTAATTAATCCCTCGATTTCAGCAGTCACAATGATAATAACGGACTTCAGGGAAGACATTAGCGACTTCCAAAAATATATGTCGTGATTTGATCTTGCGACTTCCACAGTGATATAGCCATTTGAGAATTTCAGCGATATTTTTTATTACGTGTAGGTCGTTCCTAACGGCTATTTCTGTCATACTTTTTTTTATTCGTAAATTTCGGAAATATTTTTAATGAAGACTCCGATTTTTTTTTTTTCTTTCTGATGTTAGTCTGCCGAAAATTGAGGGGGCAGCAGTTCGTTAAAAAAAATTGAGGGAGCAGTTTTTCTGATTAAACTTATCTTGAATTATTTAAATAATAATTTTTTTATTGAAATTCATTTAAAATGATATCTCGAATTATATATATTATCTCCAAAATAATACATTTAATCTATTCAAAAGAATATTGAATTTAAAATTTTTATTTGATATATTTTGATTATTTAAAGTTTGTGTCGAGAATATTATAAATTAGTTTTAATTTTTTAAAACTTTTAATTTAAAATTTTAAAATTATAAAAATATTATAGTTTGTTCTGTTTGGCATTGCTGTGCTGTATAAAAAAGTGCTGTACTGTATAGCTGTATAAAAAAGTGCNGTAAATATGTATATTTTTATTTTACTATATTAATAATATCATTTAATACACTTTTATAAAGAAAATATGAAAATATGAAAATTACGGCAATTGCATATTTGGTCTAATGATGGGACGTGAGGAAGAAAATGACGGGAAAGATTTAGCAAGATGTGTTCGGTTAGAGATAAATAATATTAAGGACATTTTTGTCCATAATTAATTAGAGCACAATCACTTTTCCAAAAAACTTTTTTTTTAGCTTTTCTCTACAGCTGTTTTTTAGCTTTTTGATAGCTGAAAACGGTTAAATAGTTATTTTACCAAACACAATTTTTATATTTTAACTATATAAAAAAGTACTTTTTAATACCAAAAAGCTTTCCCAAACGCAGCCTTAGTCTATATTTTAGAATTTCATCATTTTCATTATTTTTTAATAAAAAATATGATATTTGATTATTATTTTTTTATTATTTTAAATTATTTATATTTTTTAAATGACCACTACACCTCTCTATTCTCATCCTTTTCAAAAATTTAATAAAAATTTAAAATTTAATTTTTCTTATTATTTTAGTTTTTTATTAAAATTTAAATTAAAAAATATAAATATTAATATTTCAAAATTATATTTTAAAAAATCATAAAATTAACATATTAATAAAAAATTAGTAATTATATCTTAATTGAGATCGAAAATAGAGAGCTTTTAAGTCCTCAAGATCTTAAAAAATACAATAGTTATATAAATAAGACTTTAAATCAAGTTAACTTCAAATCGAGTGAACTTTAAATCACTTTCAAGTCATTTGTGAGTTTCAAACAAACCTTCCAAGCCTATGAATAAATCTGTAGTTAATAATCGAATACAATTGAGTCCCTTATTACGTCCCTTAAAAGGTGAATTTAGTTCAATATTATTTTAATACTATGTTATATTACCTACATATTTTGACATCTAGATATTTTTAAGTTGTGATTCTATAATTTTTATAAAATAATTTATATATTATTAAATTAAATAATTTTTTTTTAAAAACTAATATAACATAATTTTGAACCTTCATAATGTTAACCCATCCATAAGCTTCTCCTTTAACAATAGTGACGGCAATTTATACCAGTACTCAATTAAATCATCTCGACACGGATTTAAAAGAACAGGTATGAGTACTCAAATTTTCATCTACTCTGCCCCATTATAAAATAGGACGGATTTGTAATTGCAAAAGATATATATATGACATATAAAATTTACAATTTACGTATAATTCATGATGATATATATAAGTAAAATCTATTAGGGATATTACATATATTTGTACATAAAAAGTATAAAATTTGTAATTCCACGTACTGTATGTTGTGTAGAAATTTCACATAAAATGAAAAAAAAATCTCTTTTAGAAAAATTACAAACATACCTATATGTAAATTATATAGTTAGACCATAGTCTATACCATCAGTGTAGATTTAAATACACATAAATATAATAAAATAGTATTTTAGATGTTACCTTTACATATCTTTTTAGAAGTTATTTTAATTGTAGATAAATATAATAAAATATGAATTTGAGAACCTATAAAAATTTGGAATTTCATGAAGCTGGAGGGCTATATATGGAATTGGCTATTGTCATCTGCTACTTCGGGCTTCACTGCTCAGCCTCGGCCATCAGGTCTTGCTTTCATCTTATTGACGTATTTTAGCGCAGCCAATGAATCTCCGTTGTTGCTGCAGCGCATCGCCCGGAAACGGAAGCTCTAATCCGTGTTATTCTCGCCGGTACTCATCATCCTTTTTCGCTCAAATTGATGATTTTTTCCTGCTACTCCCTCCCTCCTCTTCTAGGGTTCATCCAGGGTTTAAGCTAAAATGTGGCAACAGCTATAGTGTCATTTCCATGACGAATCCCAGTAGTCGGCCCGGTATCTCTCTCCCCTTGTTACTGAAAACCCTAGAATCCCAACCAGTTGAAGACTTCTCCGACGAAACGATCGATTCCCTGGTGATCGGCCTCACCCCCAAGGAGCAAACCGTACTTTTGAAGAAACAGAGAGGCTGGATACGAGCCCTACACCTCTTCAGACGGATGAAGTCCGCAAAGGACTACCCTCCTAACCCAATCCACTATAATGTAATCCTCCGAACCCTCGGCAAAGCTGGGAGATGGGACGAGCTTCGCCTCTGTTGGATTGAGATGGCGAAGGATGGAGTTTTTCCCACTAACAACACGTATGCTACCCTGATGGATATTTATGGAAAAGCTGGCCTTGTAAAGGAGGCTCTTTTGTGGCTGAAGCACATGAAATCTAGAGGGCTCTTCCCAGATGAAGTCAGCATGAACACCGCTGTGCAGATTTTGAAGGATGTTAGACATTTTGATTTGGGTGAGAGGTTTTTTAGAGATTGATGTGCTGGAAAGCTCGAGCTGGAATGGCTTGATTTCATTTCTGACAGGTTTGTGGATTCCGCCGTGATTAATCCCAAGCATTTTCTGCTAACTGAACTCTTCAAATCCGGAGGGCGAGGTCCAGTTTCTCAGATTGCTTCCAGCCAGGATAAAGGTCCTCAAAAGCCTAAGCGTGCAGCTACCTATAATACGTTGATAGATTTATATGGGAAAGCAGGAAGGCTCGAGGATGCTTCTGATGCATTCTCTGAAATGTTGAGATCTGGGGTAATTCCTGATACTCTAACTTTTAATACAATGATAAATATTTGTTGCTGTAATGGGCGCTTGTTGGAGGCTGAATCTTTATTGAGTAAAATGGAAGAGAGGGGCGTCCAGCCTGACCTACCATGCTTCAAATGGAGATGCTGACAATGTGCTGAGGAGTCACAGAAAGATCAGAGAACATCATCTTCATCCTGATGTTGTAAGCTATAGAATTATCTTGCAGACTTTGTGCAAAATGAAGATGATTTCTGAAGTAGAGGCTGTGCTTGCGGAAATAATGGAATCAGGTTGCCGTGTTGATGAACAGTCAATACCTGTTGTCATGAAGATGTACATTAGTGAGGGGCTGCTTGATAAAGCATTTATATTTTTAGAAAAACATTGTTCTAGTGGAGATATTTCCTCTAAGAACCATGCTGCAATTATTGATTTGTATGCAGAAAAGGGCTTTTGGAAGGAAGCTGAGGATGTCTTCATGAGGAATAGAAATCTGGGTTGTAAGATGGATGTACTTGAACACAGTGTTATGATAAAAGCATATGGAAAGTGCAAGTTATATGATAAAGGGCTAGAGCTCTTTGAGATGATGAGATGTACTGGGCCCTCCCCTGATGAATGCACCTACAACTCAGTAATTCAGATGGCTGCTGGAGGTGATTCTCCGGGCAAAGCAAAGGAGATCCTGAGTCAGATGAGGAGGTCGGGTTTTATACCTAGATGTGAGTCTTACTCTGCTATAATTGCTAGTTACTGCCGTGATGGAGAACTTTCAGATGCAGAGGAGATCTTTAGAGAAATGAAGGCATTGGGTGTTGAGCCGAATGAAATTGTTTATGGTTCTCTGATAGATGCCTTTGCTGAATTAGGGAGAATCAATGAAGCAGTCGAATATTACCGTACGATGGAGAAATCTGGAGTGACTACAAATCACATAGTCCTTACTTCGATGATAAAGGCTTACAGCAAGGTTAGCCGCTGGAAAGAAGCTGAGGTGCTGTATGCCATGATGAAGAATTCGTTGGAGGGCCCAGATGTCATTGCCTCAAATTGCATGATCAATCTGTTTGCTGACCTAGGGATGGTGCATGAAGCAAAATCAATCTTTGATGACTTGCGAAGAAGCGGGAATGCTGATGGGGTTTCTTATGCGACTATGATGTATCTTTATAAAAGCATTGGTATGCTAGATGAAGCAACTTATCTTGCTCAGGAGATTCAGCAATCTGGCCTGCTTACAAATTGTCCTTCATACAATAGTGTTATGGCTTCTTATGCTGATTATGGGAAGCTAAAAGATTGTGGTGAGCTTCTCTATCAAATGCTATCTCGAAAAATGCTACCTGATGATTCTATATTTAAGACAATTTTCAATGTTTTAAAGAAGGGGGATTCCCATCTGAGGCAATCTCTCAGCTCGGGTCATCATATACTGAAGGAAAACCTCATGCAAGGCAGGCAGTGATAGCGTCGTTGTTTTCTGTGGTGGGATTGCATGGTTTTGCACTAAAATCATGCGAATCATTTCTGAGCTCTGATGTAGAACTCGAGTCCTTTGCTTACAATGCTGCAATTGGAGCTTATGGGGCAGCTGGAGAGGTAGATAAAGCGTTGAACTTGTATTTGAGAATGCAGGATGAGGGTCTCGGACCAGATATTGTTACTTATGTGAATTTGGCAAGCTGTTATGGCAAGGCAAGAATGATTGAAGGGTTGAAAAGGATTTACAGCCTATTGAAGTATGAAGAGATTGAACCTAGTGAATCTTTATACAGAGCCTTGATACATGCGTACAAGGAGGCTGGTAGAGGTAACCTTGCACAATTGGTTGATCAAGATATGAGATTTAATGCCCAATATGATATTCAAGTCAAGGATGAATAGTTACTTTCTGTATTTTGCAATGTCAGATTTACTTTTTTTTTTTGAGTATTAATTTTGTTCATCTGATAGTTGTAACGCATACCTTGTGTTAATGATACTTTGTAAAATTACTTCTGAGGGCCTTTTAGTTCAGAGGTGATTATGCACATGGTTTTTCTTTCCGATTGTCTGAAAGAGTTATTACTGTTTGTAGTGGTCTTTTGCATTTTCTTTTCGTATTTATACTTTGCCACTCAATCTTCTAAGAGATGTATTAAGCATGTTTTCCCTGAAAGTAGGTTTTCCTGAAAGTCAGTTGTAGCATTTGTATTGCTCAATTAGTTTGTGGCTTATTTGGACCTTCAAATTCTCTTTCTTTATTTATTGGTTGTTTAAACTTAATAGTGTTTAGATGGCTTATTGAAGCAACATGAAATCTGCTTTTCTTTTTGTGGTAGACTTTTTCTCTCATCTTTCTGTTATTTGACTATGATTAATGTCTTAATTTTTGCGGCTTATCAAATTGTATATCTTTAAGATGCTGGTGAAGGATGCACTATTAAATGAATGTGCTACCTATGGCTTTCTTTGTTTGACCCGAAATATTCTTCAATCTTTAGAAGTAGTTTTTTTTTAGGGATGCCACAATGACATTGTTCTGAGAATTTCTAAAATATCTTTCAAATTTAAATGGGTATTTTATGAAATTTTTTTCTAATCCATTTTACTCAACAAATGAGAACCAATTCATGTGTCACTTTTTCTATAAGCATGACATAACCTTCCACTAGTAAATAAAGAGTAAGGTCATATTATTTTTTCTTTTTGTGTTCCATCATATATAGTTGGTGTGTCATTGTGTATATATATATATATAATGTATACAAACATGCATATAATCATGTGTTGTATTTATGTCCATATGTATATATATGCAACAATTGAATCTGTACTCTATGATTTGCATATATTAGGGAGAAATGGTGTCACTCATAACATGATAGATGACATCCACAACCACTAGAAAAAAGCTGAAGCATTGAGAATAAAGTGTCTTGGAGTGCCCACTATGGACATGGACAACGTTTGCTTCCACCTCGAGGTAGGAATGTGGAACATGATGCATAATGCTTTGTTTTAATTTCAATAATTCGTAGCTTTCATGCCTTTATAGGATAAAATTGGAGGAAAAGTAATTTATCGAAATATTAACATTCTCCTCTTGAATCGTGGCTGAAACTATGACTCAAAAATTCGTCCAATAGTTCCTCTGATGCTATGGAAGCCACTAGCACCAATTTATCCAAGGCTGGTGGGAAAAGTTGGGGATGGTTTGACATTTCAGAAAATAAAAGAAATGAGAAATAAAGGATTGAATTCTTCTCCTTTGATGAGGCTTAGTAGGTTTGAAGTTTATATATTTTTGTTATGGATGTATTTCATGCATTCCAATGTTCTATTAGATAAATGTGTATCCTGATTAGTAAACTGCTTGATACATGTTTTTGATTCTAATATGTGATCATTTTTCTCCTCTATGATTAGCCAGGAATGGGGTGTATATTAATGTAATTGAGAGAGTGAGGGAGGCTTTCAAAACATTAGAAGTTGTGAGAATAGACTGTGCCCATGTGGGAACCAGTGACTGCAAGAAGATCGGCGTTAAATTAAGGGTAATCCTTACTCTTTGCTACGTTTTTAGTACTTATGTTGAAAGATTGCTGTGTATTGTGTTTGGCAATTGTAGGATCACAAATCTAGCAGGGTGATAAACTGTGTTTGTTGATTGGGCTCGAGTTGATTTTGAAGTGGTGTCACGACCCAATTAAATTATCTTGAACTAATTAATTGGTCAAAATTTACAATCCAATTCTGAGCAGTATTTTTCCATGTTCTTCCTAAATCATACGCAACTTTCTTGTGGTTTGGGTTACATGATGACATGATTCGGGTTGGATGTGTCAGCCACCCAATCTTATAGGTTTATAGAGAGATTTTTTAGAAGATATAAAGTTCTCTAGTTGAATCAAGTTAACCTGAATCAATGGTTTTTTTCACCTTAAAAAATATTGATTTCTATAATATTGCACCCCTTCATGAGTTATTTAATAAACTGGATTAAAAGTATAGCTTATATTTGATCCAAGCAAAATTTGGTTTGATCTAAATCCAAAATTTTTAAGTTTGGTTCTTGTCAGGTTATCAAGTCAATTCATATGTTACAACCCCTTATAATATTCTGATTATCATGGCTCATGTTAACAAAAATGGCATAGAGTATTATAGAGAAAGTTGAGGCATTGTAAGTAGGGATGATATATAGACTTACATCTTCAAGTTGAATCATTTTGAGCTAATCACAGGAATGTAGTGAAGACACTCCAACTTCCTTGTGCTCCATACATTCGGATCTGTAGCAGTTTCTTGTTTTCATCATTTTTTTAATTACTTGCTACTCCATTCAACGAGATTTGTCATGAGAATAGCATGAACAATTGTAGATCTTGTTCCTCTTTTAAGAAGTTAAATGAATTTTTTTAAGGGTAAAAGGTAATTATGTAATATAAAATCTCGTTAAACTTTTTATGCCAATTATGAATGTTCTAGATTTATGGCACCTAGTTTATTTCTTTATGCAATCTGCTGCAGGATCTGGTGTCATGTGTACCAATTCTATTCAAGGATGAACAAATTATCCTATGGAGAGGAAACATTATTCAGGTCTGATCACTATGATTCATAAATGTCTGTGCAATTTTGTATTGGTACTGCAGTCTCACACTGGTTTTCTGAATCTCGGCAAAGGTCTATAGTATTAAACTAAAAGGGAAAAATACATGAAGTCTTTAAAACCTTGAGCATATTTTAGGCAGGGATAGAAATACAAGAAGCCAGTTATACTCTCATCCTCCAAAAGAAGAAGATAAAATGAGATACAGCTATAAGCGCATTTGTAGTCTTGAATCGCATACATATCCACCCTCTTTACCTTCCCAAGTTGATTTTCTTTACTCCACATCAAGTCGTGGGGATCCCTATAACGTACTAGAGGATTACACTTCCCCAAGCAAGGAGAGGGATCCTAGTTCCTGAGAGGTGAAAATCATTCGTAATGAAGGTGACATTTGCAGGTACATTCACAATTGAATATTATAGATGGGATACAGTAATAAAAATGTCGTAACCAAATTTATGTATAATTAATTAAATATATTATTTATAATTAAAAAATTAGAGATTAATTTAAATTAATTTGATTAAATTATAGCTTTCAAATTTATGTATAATTAATAAATAATTATAATAATTAATTAAATATATTATTTATAATTAAAAAAATAGAGATTAATTTAAATTAATTTGATTAAATTATAGCTTACAATTCATAAACTTAAATCGAAATTAATTTGAGCTAAACTATACGATCGTCGAGCCAAATTCTCACTCCTGAGACCGAACGACGAATTGCGTGGCTCCAGGACATTGGCGACGAGCCGTGCTCGGCCCAGCCCCAGGCCCAGCCCCAGCCCAATAATTTCTCCAAATGCCGGAGGGCCGGCCGAAAGTCTGCTCCATCGCCTGCCGCCCGGCGCTTGCCCCGGCCCTGCCCTTCTCTCTCTGTTACAGTGCTACTACTCTGTTGATGCGCCGATTTATTCGATCCCTCAGCCATGTCTCCTCGCGTCATCTTCGCTACTACCGCTCCAAGAAGCATTCCCCATCTGCCCCGGAAGGAGCTGACGACCCCCCCTTTTCACCCATCGTCAAAACCCTAGACCCGAAGCCCGAGCTTCCCCCTACAACCCTGCAATGCAGTAAGAGCCAGAGCACACCACCATTCCACTCCGACCTCCCCTTCGATTTCCGCTTCACCTACTCGGAGAACGACCCCGCTGTGCGGCCAATCGGGTTCCGCGAGCCCCCGCGGTTCTCCCCGTTCGGCCCTGGTCGCCTTGAACGGAGTTGGAACGGCGTTTCCGCCCCTGTAGTCGGAGAGGCTGCTTCGAAAGCGGCGGCCCAGGAGCAGAGGAGGTCCGTGCTCGGGGAGCCGCTGACTGAAGAGGAGGTGCTGGAGCTCGTGGAGATGTATCGGCACAATGATTGCTCTCGCCAGATTAATCTGGGTATATATTTTCCAACCATCCTATGGGCGGTAGAAATTGAACAGGCTTTCGTTTTGCTCCCTTTGTTTTGTAGCGTTCTTAATAAAATTTAATTGCAGTGATAGTGGATTCACTGGCTTGCTTGTATGCTGCTTAAAATAGAAACGTTTTATAACATATGCGTATAGCTTTCTATGTAAATTAAGAAAATTGCCTACTTGTATTCCTGCCATTAAGAAGCTAGATGGCAAGAATTCCATGCTTTGATGCAAGTTTTCTTCTAAACATTGAGCATGTTATAAAGATTTATATCAGTTTATTAGGTATCTGCGGCATTTGCTGTGCATAAATATTTTTTGTGGCTTATTTGGACCTTCAAATTCTGTTTCTTTATTTATTGGTTGTTTAAACTTAATAGTGTTTGGATGGCTTATTGAAGCAACATGAAATCTGCTTTTCTTTTTTGTGGTAGACCTTTTCTCTGTCATCTTTCTGTTATTTGACTAAGATGAATGCCTTAATTTTGGCGGTTTATCAAATTGTATATCTTTAAGATGCTGGTGAAGGATGCACTATTAAATGAATGTGCTACCTATGGCTTTCTTTGTTTGACCCGGAATATTCTTCAACCTTTAGAAGTAGTTTTTCTTAGGGATGTCAAAATGACATTGTTCTGAGAATTTCTAAAATATCTTTCACATTTAAATGGGTACTTTATGAAATTTTTTTCTAATCCATTTTACTCAACAAATGAGAACCAATTCGTGTGTCACATTTTTCTATAAGGAGTAAGGTCATATTATTTTTTCTTTTTGTGTTCCGTCATATATAGCTGGTGTGTCATTGTGTATATATATATATATAATGTATACAAACATGCACAAACATGCATATCATCATGTGTTGTATTTATGTCCATATGTATATATATGCAACAATTGAATCTATACTCTATGATTTGCATATATTAGGGAGAAATGGTGTCACTCATAACATGATAGATGACATCCACAACCACTGGAAAAAAGCTGAAGCTGTGAGAATAAAGTGTCTTGGAGTGCCCACTATGGACATGGACAACGTTTGCTTCCACATCGAGGTAGGAATGTGAACATGATGCATAATGCTTTGTCTTAATTTCAATAATTCATAGCTTTCATGCCTTTACAGGATAAAA
Organism: Apostasia ramifera; assembly: GCA_019297695.1. Taxonomy (NCBI): domain Eukaryota; kingdom Viridiplantae; phylum Streptophyta; class Magnoliopsida; order Asparagales; family Orchidaceae; genus Apostasia; species Apostasia ramifera. The sequence continues at coordinate 129,416 of JAEMOT010002238.1, forward strand.
CTGGAGGAAAAGTAATTTATCGAAATATTAACATTCTTCTCTTGTATCGTGGCCGAAACTATGACTCAAAAAATCGTCCAATAGTTCCTCTGATGCTATGGAAGCCACTAGCGCCAATTTATCCAAGGCTGGTGGGAAATGTTGCGGGTGGTTTGACATTTGAGGAAACAAAAGAAATGAGAAATAAAGGATTGAATTCTTCTCCTTTGATGAGGCTTAGTAGGTTTGAAGTTTATATATTTCTGTTATGGATGTATTTCATGCATTCCAATGTTCTATTAGATAAATGTGTATTCTGATTGGTTAAACTGCTTGATACATGTTTTTGATTCTAATATGTGATCATTTTTCTCCTCTATGATTAGCCAGGAATGGGGTGTATATTAATGTAATCGAGAGAGTGAGGGAGGCTTTCAAAACATTAGAAGTTGTGAGAATAGACTGTGCCCATGTGGGAACCAGTGACTGCAAGAAGATAGGCGTTAAATTAAGGGTAACCCTTACTCTTTGCTATGTTTTTAGTACTCATGTTGAAAGATTGCTGTGTAATGTGTATGGCAATGGTAGGATCACAAATCTAGCAGGATGATAGAATGTGTTTGTTGATTGGGCTCGAGTTGATTTTGAAGTGGACACGACCCAATTAAATTATCTTGAACTAATTAATTGGTCAAAATTTACAATCCAATTCTGAGCAGTATTGTTCCATGTTCTTCCTGAATCATACGCAACTTTCTTGTGGTTTGGGTTACATGATGACATGATTCGGGTTGGATGTGTCAGCCACCCAATCTTATATGTTTATAGAGAAAGACTTTCTAGAAGATATAAAGTTCTCTAGTTAAATCAAGTTAACCTGAATCAATGGTTTTTTTCACCTTAAAAAATATTGATTTCTATAATATTGCACCCATTCGTGAGTTGTTTAATAAATTGGATTAAAAGTATAGCTTATATTTGATCCAAGCAAAATTTGGTTTGATCTAAATCCAAAATTTTTAAGTTGGTTCATGTCGGGTTATCAAGTCAATTCATATGTTACAACCCCTTATAATATCCTGATTATCATGGCTCATGTTAACAAAAATGGCATAGAATATTGTAGAGAAAGTTGTGGCATTGTAAGTAGGGGTGGCAAAATGGGTCGGCGGGTCGGGTTTGGGTTGAACCCGAATCTGACCCGACCCGAATAGCCTCAACCCGAGCCCGGCCCATTTATTAAATGGGTCAAAATCCATGACCCGAAGCAAACTCGATTAATAAATGGGTCGGGTCGGCGGGTCGACCCGACCCGTTTATAGAGTTTTTTTTTGATAAATGTCCAACCCGAACCCTACCCGACCCGATTAGGCCCAACCCAAACCCGACTCGTTTAATAAATGGGTCAAAATTTATGACCCATACTTGAAATTTGCGGGTCGGGTCATATATTGCCACCCTTAATTGTAAGTCAGCATGACATATAGACTTACATCTTCAAGTTGAATCATTTTGAGGTAATCACAGGACTGTAGTGAAGACACTCCAACTTTCTTGTGCTCAAGACATTAGAATCTGTAGCAGTTTCTTGTTTTCGTCATTCTCTTAACTACTTGCTACTCCATTCTACGAGATTTGTCCTGAGAATGGTATGAACAATTATAAATCTTGTTCCTCTTTTAAGAAGTTAAATTAATTCTTTGAGGGTAAAAGGTAATTATGTGGTATAAAATCTCGTTAACCTTTTTATGCCATTTATGGATGTTCTAGATGTGTGACACCTAGTTTATTTCTTTATGCAATCTGCTGCAGGATCTGGTGCCATGTGTACCAATTCTATTCAAGGATGAACAGATTATCCTATGGAGAGGAAAAATTACTCAGGTCTGATCACTGTGATCCATAAATACCCATGCAATTTTGTACTGGTACTGCTGTCTCATACTGGTTTTCTGAATCTCGGCAAAGGTCTATAGTATTAAACTAAAAGCAAAAAATACATGAAGTCCTTAAGACCTTGAGCATATTTTAGGCAAGGATAGAAATGCAAGAAGCCAGTCATACTCTCATCCTCCAAGTTGATTTTCTTTACTCCACATCAAGTGGTGGGGATTCCTATGACGTACTAGAGGGTTACACTTCCCCAAGCAAGGAGAGGGATCCAAGTTCCTGAGAGGTTGGTCAAGTAAAATCAATCGTAATGAAAGTGACATTTGCGGGTACATTCACATCCCAGTAATAAGAATGTTGTAAAACACCCAAAGCAACATGTCTGCTAAACAAAAACACCTTGCTAAAACTTGGTAGCAAAGGCACCCCTTCCTGTGATTTAGTACCTCAACTCACGCTTGCTTTTGCTGCAGGTTTAGTTCCTGAGTGTGTTTCTTCTTGATGGGAAATGCTTCTTGTTGGAGACTATGCAATTTCCCCTTCCAATGAGCTTTCCAAAGGTAGTCTTACCCTATTTGGGCTGCAGTTTCAACAATTCTCGAATCTTATTCAAGGATATGCTTCTATCAACTTGCCTAGTCTGAAACTTAGATGCTTCAGGAGGATTGAACTAATCTGCAACTGCTGAATAGGGTTCTGCACTGCTTAGGTGTCTGAGGGCTGGTCACAATATGTGGCAGCTGGAGTTGCAGCCTGAAGATCATCCACGGGAGTAGAAGAATGAGGATCCTGAAGAAAATCATCCTTCTGATGCATAAATATTTCACGGTGCCATCAACAAATTGTATTGGCTTCAAATCGTTTATCATCATCTTCATTATTATTATCTTAATGTTTTTAGTAATGTTTTGCTCTATTGTGATGATTTATGACTAAAAGTGCAGAGAGTGCTTGTTTGATAGTATCCTAAAAAAAGAAAATTATTAGAGCAAAATGGGGCTTCTTTCTGACAAGTTTTTAGGTCGAATAATGAATGGTGAAGGAGCACAAAGTGAATCACTCTATATCAAAAAAAAATGAGAGTTTTTTGAGTTATATAAGTAAATAACGTGATTCTAGATAGTAGAAATATATTTTAGAGCAAAATTTGTAGGCTAATAATGAGAAATTTTATAGTTAAGTATGTTTAGAGTGAAGCAGTATTGGAATAAGTGATCTTTGAGAAATACTTAAGTCATATAGTTCTCACAAATTAAAAGTAGAAAATACAATTTATATTTGAATGATGTGATGTAATCATTATCCTTAATTATTATTTTTTTTGATATCACTCATCTTGAATTTGCTTTACATATGCTGAATGGGGAAAAGAAAAATCAAATTTGTCGGTCCAAATTCCTAATTTAGTTAGAGATTTTCTTCTTCTTGTTGTATTATTTGTCCCTGGGTAATTGCAAATTTTGATTATTCTTTCTTGTCGCCTTTTTTGTAAAATTTTATAATAGTTTTATTAATTTTTTAAAATAAATTATATTTAAACTTTTAAATTTAAAGCATAATATTATGCTGGTCTCTCTCACATCTCTCACCCTCTCGCCAGCTCCCCTGTAAGTAGGAGAGGGAGGGTGGGGGCCTCCAATAGCACTCCTGCAGGCGGGGGACGGAGGGTGTGTGCGGCGGTGCGGCCTCCGCGCTGGAGAGGGAGGGAGGGAGAGAGAAGGGAGAAAGAAAAAAAAGAGATTATCTGAAATTTTAATAATAAAAAATAAAAAATTTTAATTGATTTATTATGTGTTTTTTAGAGATTTAAGAAATAAAAGAAAGTGATTGATAGCGCATTTTTTGTTCTTTTCTTAAAAAAATATTTGAGTATTTTTATATTGAAATTCATGATACAAGATAAAATAACTAAATATTTTATTCAAGTTGGTAATAGCGTAGGATATCAGAAATAAAAGTGTGAGACACATAAATATTTTGTGAATAATTTATTCTTTTTAGATTAATATTATTGATCAAATACAAAAGACTTAATTGTATAGGAGATTAATAAAATATTAACAAATTTGTTACAACTAAATAATATTGATGATTTTCTATTAAATATTAAAAAGATTTAACAAAAGTTTTTAGATTCTCTTAAATGTGACAAAATGAAGGAAATTTCATAGATCAGCTCCATCACGTCCATCATGTTGGAACTGCAACAAAGCAATTAATGTTTTTGACAAATAAAAAGCAATTATTCTGATCTAAGCCCAAAAATTAATATTAACAGAGAGGACAACACAGAGATGAGAATAAATTCTAGGGCATTTTGTATCGATTTGAAGCCAAAATAATCCAGAAAGTACCTGAGATGCAAATCACTGAGATTAATTTGGGAAATGAACAGGGGAATCAAGAGGAAGAACGCATCTAAGAACAAAAGATAGAGAGCACGTCGCGGTGCAACGCATGAAAGCGAGAGCAAACGGAGACGAGCTTCGGCGCTAGGACCAAAATAGTACTAATTTAAAAAACAATAATAATAATAATAATAAATAAATTTTTTTAATTATTATATACTAATTTTAATATAAAAAAATAAATATTATTTTGCTTCACATACTCAATAATTTTTAATAAAAATATCTATTTTATTTTACATCTTAGACCAAAATATTCGAATCGAGTATTTTAATTTACGATGTGAAATAAAATTGATATTTTTATTAAACATTATTGAGTATGTGAAGTAAAATTATATTTTTTTATATTAGACTTTGTGTAGAATAATTAAAAAAATTTATTTATTATTGTTATTATTATTTTTTAAATTAGTATCATTTTGATCCTGATTTTGGTTCTCGCATCAAACATGACCTTAAATAATGTTTTTATAATGTTTTTATAGGTGAGGAGAATGAGTTTGTTTATGAACTAAGATATCTCAAGTTTGAGCTATATTATTGTCAAAAATTTAAATAAGATTGAGAAATTATAATGTTAAACATGCAATAAGAAAATAAAATTTATATATAATATAAAATAAAATTAATATTTAATATTTAATTTATATATAATGTAAAATAAATATAAAATATTAATAAAAAAGTTTTTGAATAGCCAGGGCAATTACCCACGGCAAAGTGATCCAGCCCTAAATTGATCGGATCTCTTTCTTCCCGATTCTGCTGCGCCGATCCGGCGACGCGTCGCTTGCGCTCGACCGCGCCGGCTTCTCCTGGTCTCCTCCACGACGCACGGCAGCCGGATTCTTGCCACTCCGACGGCCACCTCTCTGTTCCGCCATCTTCTTCTATAAAGCTTTGGCCAAGGATTAAAAAAAGGAATTGTTGATGGTAAGTTGATTTCTACAAGTGAAAGCTGAGGGAAGAGAGATTTCGTCTTCGGTTCGAGTTGACCGGCGCAGGTGGCGTTTCGTTCACATTCGGAGTGGCAGGGAGCTGCTCGAGGAGACTTGAGGTTTCAGGAATTAGAACTTCTGTTTTCCTTGCTATTTTCCGATCGTTTATTTTCCCTTTTGCTGTTCCATTTCTCTGTTTGTTATGCTGCACTTTGTCCCTAATTCCACCTTTCTAGACTGATTGGAACTTCATGGTTATGTTTTCTGCTCTCAGACTGAATTGAAAATAAAACATAACTGCTTTGTTGATTGCTGATCTTGTTCTAGTTCAATATTCTGTAATTAAGGGATATTTGCGTTACATTCTTCTTTGAATTGATCTTGGTTATGTCCTCACTGAACTCCACCTTTGCTAAATTTCATAATCCTTGCATTACATAATTTCTGATTTACAAAATCCTAGTTAAGTAAAATCTATTCACTTAAAACCCATATTTTGTCTAATCTGGAGTTGGGAAATTTTGATGTTTGTTACTGGGTCTTAATCTGATTTCTATGCCTCAGGTTTGTTCAAGTGCTGTAAGTATGATAATTGATTACTTGCACTAGTTTGATAAATTTATGTAGACCATTATTGCACGCCTTAGAAAATTCCATGACATTTGTATGAATCTACTGGGAAATGGATTTAAAGCTAACTTAGAATATTCTCCTCTTGTAATGCATTATCTTTATTGGTCATATGTAATTGCATAATTAGTAAATTTCATCCTTTTAATGGGTTAGCAACCTTATATTGTATATTCACCTAAGTGCAATTTTTTACTTAATCATGTGAATCACTTTAGCGTCCCACTCGGTATCACCTGACAGCAGAACAATAGTTTCTTATGGAAAAAAGTTTAATTCTTGCGTTTATATTTCATTCGCGTTGTATTAATTGAATTTTTAATAATCAATTTCTTTAATTAATCTTACCAAATTTTTAAAATTTTAATTGAATTGTGCATCCTTAAATGATGCATACAAAGACTAAAGAAAAGACCTCCATTACAATCTCAGTATCTAGCAAAACTAATATTTGAAGTACCCAAATATTGCATCTGTTATTATGATAAAGTACTTAGCTTTAAAAAAAAGATACTGTAAGGCCCTGTTTGGCGCGAGAACCAAAATCAGGACCAAAATGATACTAGTTTAAAAAACAACAATAATAATGATAAATAAATTTTTTTAATCATTCTACACATATTTTAATATAAAAAATATTATTTTACTTCACATACTCAATAATTTTCAATAAAAATATCAACTTTATTTCACATCCTAGACGAAAATACTTGAATCAAGTATTTTGGTGTAGGATGTGAAATAAAGTTGATATTTTTATTGAAAAGTGTTGAGTATGTGAAGTAAAATAATATTTTTTTATATTAAAATATGTGTAGAATGATTAAAAAAATTTATTTATCATTATTATTGTTGTTCTTTAAACTAGCACTATTTTGGTCCTCATGCCAAACAGGACCTAATAGTACTATTTATTGCATTTAAATATTTTTCAAAGATCATAGGTTCACTCAACTTAAATAAAAGTAGATATTGAAATAGTGCTATTTATTGTATTCAAATACTTTTCAAGGTCACAGCTTGATTGTATTTCTTCAATTTTATGAAATAATGAACAATTAAAGTAACTTTCTAGAGGGTACTGAAGTAGTCTTTCTTCTTACTGTTTTATAATTTGCATTTACAAGAGCATGTATGAATTTTATGATAAACTATTTAATGTATTCAAATCATGTGAAAACAACAACAATAACATATTATAACTAGCATACTAAGATAACACTTGTATTTTTTATGTTAAAGTAATAAATTTTAAAAATCACAGGAAACAGCTCTTTTGTCTCCTTGTATGTTTTTTATGTAGTAATGACAGGAGCTCTTGGATAGTTAGATGCAGTAGGTGCAAAAACCTTGATGCATTCTTAAATGGTTGAGATATGTCTAGCAAGGGTTTGATGATATTATTGCTTTCAGTGCTTGGGGAGCTTGCAAGAAATGTTTTAATGGATTAGTTTGTTTGGAGGGAAAAAAAAGTTTTTTTTGAAAATTTTTGTAGCTTTATTTAAAATACACGTATAATGGAAAATAAATTGAGTTATATTAAAAATTATATAGGATATAAAATAAAGTTGATTAATTTTTTTAAAAATATATAGGATGTGGAATAAAGTCATTCTATAATGTTGGAGTTTGTGTAAGATTGAGATATAAAATAATTTTTAATTATTTTAATTAAAATAAAATTTATCCTTGGTATTCTTTTATTGGGGAAAAGTTTGTAGGAAAACAATTGTGGCTTTTTTTGAAATATATGTGTGATAAAAATTATAGTTATATTAAAAATTATGTAGAATGTAAAATAAAATTATTTTTTTGTTATTAAATTTCATGTAAGATATTTTTTTTATATTTTTATGTAAAAAAAATAGCCATGGCCTTTTTATTGTGGTCGAAACTGATAAAAGTCATGGCCTTTTTGCTGTGGTCAAAACTGACTCTTATTTTTGATGAATTGTAGTGTAGGTGGTTTCATAGGACACAATCTTTTTTGTTTCCTTGTATCTTTTTTGCAATTGATTGTTGAACTTAGAAATTAGTAGTACAAAAACCGTGAATCTTGCTTTAACTAGAAATGTATCCAATAATGGTTTGTTGTGTAGGTAAAATGAAGACTCAAAAATACCCTTGAAAGATGCATGGAGGTATCTTAAATTTTTATATTTTTATAATAGGCAAGGGCAGTTTATGGTCTTGTTTGGCACAAGGTTGAGTTAATTTATTTGGTGTTTGTATAACCTGGTTAGTAATGGGTTAGTTGTGTTAGTTAAAAATTTATGTTTCTTTGTGTTAACGTAAAAGAAGGAAGAGCTCTGCTAGTAAGCGGTGCACAGAAGTCTAGTAGGCTCGATAGAGAGGGAGAAGGATCCTGGAGAGAGAGAACAATAGTAAAGTGTGCAGAAAGTAAAAGACGTTAAGATTTAGATGGTTTGGAGAGGTCCTTTTACGTTTGCCAGCCAAGCTAGGTAATGCTCCACTGTGTTCAAAATATCTTTGGGGAGAGTACACATTAAAGGGGAGATGGAGAATACAAGTGAAAGAGAGCTCGAGTATTGGAGAGATAGTGTTCCATCCTGTAGTTCGATGGAATAAGTAGAAGTCTCCCCACATTTTTGTAGCTTAGTCCCGGTATTTATTACACTTGTAGGGAGACCCCAGGGGAGGGATGCTTCCCTCGATCTAGGTCGCATGGAATGAGTTGGCCATTTTTGCGTTCAGGATCTTGCCATGTCACCTTGGGCACCAGTCTTTCGGTGGGAGGATTGGCTTGATCCTTCATGCTGTCAGGAAGGACAGTCCGAATGTCGGCTGAGTGGTGGTAGTAGGCGTCCTTCCCTGTACGATGATGTGACTCTTCTCTCGAAAAGGTAGGCATGGACTTTTCGCGGCTGCTTCTCCTACACGCAACCCTTCTAAAATATGGGGGACCAATAGGAGGGAGTGTGACGCAAATTGGCGATGGTAGGAGAGTAGTTGGTTGTACCACTTAAAATTTTGAAAACTAGACCTACCTTAGAACCAATAGAATGAAGAGTTCAAAGTTTTAAAGTTCAATTGGGGTTGAATCATGGTCCAACTGTGATAATTTAATAATGTAATAAATATTTATAAAAGATAATTTTATAATAATAAATAAAATATAAAAATAATATTCATGAATTAAAAAATCATAACTCAATAATAAGTTTTAAAAAATTGATTTTTAATAATTTTTAAAAAAAATTATTAAATAATAAAAAGAAGATATTCTAAAACACACAGATAATAATAGAAATCTCAAATTTCTTTAAAGAATTGAATGATAAAAAATAAATTTCATTCTGAAGAAATATCTTTATGAAAGTACAAAACTTAAATTTTTTATAAATGTTGTATAACAATAAAAAAATAAGAGATATTTTAGGTTAAGTACTAAAGAATAGTGTATTTTCCTAATAAATTTAACTAAAATGCGATGAAATGAAAAAAAATTGAGCTTTATTTTACAAGAATATTGTCCAACATTAGCAAAGGAAGAGCCTCAAATCATGTCTATATAGCTTTATTTATGCATGACTTCAATGAAAGCATAATTGGTTGAACCCAACAATCAATCAGTTTTCCAGTTTGACTTCGGTTTGGGTCAGTTCAACCCCTGTTCAATGCAAATGCGGTTCTGATGGTTGACAGGACTGACCTGACCATTGGTTTACAGTTTAACTAGTTGAACCTGTTCGTTCGATCTGATTTTGAAAACATTGGTACTGTCCTGCATAAGTGAGCTGTGCCTTGCTAGAACGGGTAGATGGGGACTAAGGCATGGTCCATCGTTGGAGCCCAAAGGCTGGATGGACCAAGATCAAGACAGAGCATCCCATGGTATGTTCAACCGTGGTCCAGTTGGTTTGGCCCGATGATAATTTGGATGGTTGGTACCATGCCATGTGGACGGCGGTGATATGTTTAGACTTCCATCGCAGACATCAACCAAGGACAATGCGATGTGGCAGGCGAGTGGGAGTATACGAGGCAACATTAGGCGGAAGTGGCTCATTTGTTTTGGTTAGCATCACTTCGTTTGCTCAGCTATCTGTTGACAGTGAGAGGCTTTTTTGCAGATATTCACGAAGATCATAGCGTCGAAGAGGAATTTGGCGGTGACGCGATTCCTGCCAATTTCCAAAAGAAAGGCGCATCGCCCTCTGAGCCGACGACGAAGAAGGCTAGGATTGAAGGGCCTCCTGAACTGGAAGAGGTGGTGGTAGTGTCACCTGCTCCACAGGTGGCTATAGTGGTTGTTATGGTGTTGGAGCCTGCATTACCCCCTGTCAGTGTTGTAGTAGCGCTATAGATGTTGTCAAAGGTGGTCGACTTGTTGGAGTTAGTCGCCATTGACCTAGAAGACTCTCCTCCGATGGACACCGCAGGGGAGCTAATCGAAATAAACAAATGCCTGTTCGTTGCAGCCAAGGTACTACTCATTGACAATGACGAAGAGGAGGTAATCCCATCGACGTAGTGTTTGGAGCTGATGAACAGAAAGGTCTGTATCTCTGTGGTAGGAAGACGACGAACAAGGTGCCACTTTCTCTGAGGCAAGATTTAGAGGCGATGAGTCAACTACAGTCCATATCTCATATTGTGGACGAAGGGGGTATGGTCCTTCTTTGTCTCCCACCAGGCCGCCCCCGTTGAAGGGTTTCCCCACCGTGGAGGATGTTGTTCTAGCGGAGGAGGCTTTCTCTGGGCCGTCGCAGGCAAAGGAAGGGACTTAGGAGGGTGTGCCTTCCTCGTTCGAGCTAGTGGACAGAGCGCTCGAAAAGGATGGAGAGGAGAATAAGGGTGAAAGGGGGGAGGATGAGGAAGAGGTGGAATGGTAGCGCATCCTGTCCGACCTTATTCTGGAAGGGAAGTATCTGGGGAAGGCACTCGCCAATGTGAGGAGGGACATGGAGAAGGTCTTCGCCATGGCGGGCAGAGGGCGCCGAGAAATCCTCCTTGGCTTGGTCGATTGCAGCATGAAATTCTAGGTGGTGCTTAACAAGGCTCGGGCTGCAGATAGGGGGAGGCACACGGTCGTGGAGTTCCTTGCCATCGAGATAAGGAAGGGGGTGGCCCAGCTGAAAGAGCTGTCGGATGCACTCGCGGTATCATGACAAAAGTGTGGACCTAGAGGACTAGAAGGAGTCGGGTAGAGCGATCTGCCCGACTGGTGAATGAGAGGGCAAAGGCTTGTGAGGCTAAGCACTTGAACATGGCCTAGGAGTGGGTGGACGTCAAGGAACGCCACCAAAAGGCCCTTGACAACTCCACTGCTCTGAGTAACGACCTATATGCAAAGCTTACTCTCCATATTGAGGCTCATGGAGAATCCGTGAAGAAGATGAGGGAAGAGGGTAGCGATTTAAACCAATGTCTGTATTGACTATTTTTATGTTTATTGTCCTTTAGTTTGATGAATTAAACTACTTGTCTGAATTAGTTGTGTCTGTTCAGTTGTTGGGTTCCAATTTTTAACTGTCACAAGGGAAGTTCTAGGTTTATACCTTACTTTTATTGCTGTGAGCACAATTTCTATTATGTTATACATAAATTTCTTGGGGTTAAATTGAAGAATGTGCTTAAAACTCAACTGAGGAGATTTTAATTAGTGCCTTTCCATTCTTCTTTGTGCTTCTTATTTTGCTTATTAACGTAAATGCAAGAAGTTTATCCAATCAATCTATTTCAGCTCACTAGCTCTACCTTACCCTTGTTGTGTGGACTTCTTGTCAGATTTCATGGTGAAACGTCTTTGACAGACCTTTCTCATTTGATTTAGTCGGTTAATATTAATCATATTCATGGATGTTATCTAAGTTGAATGAAAATTTACAATTTTGACTTCATTTTCTTCCAGTTTGAACTTTGTAGGTTCTTCCAATGTGAGAATAGAGACATGGGACGTCCTGAGCCTTGCATCCTGTTTGCCCAGACCATTACTCATCCACAGCTTGATGAGTATGTTGATGAGGTCATCACACTTATTATTAATGCCTTCTTGGTTCAATTCATTACCTGAATTTTAACCTTTGATGCTTCACTTTGAATTCAATTGCAATTACGACTGTTATTGAATGCATTTTTTCAGGGAATATATTTATAGGTATGTTGATGATTCTTCAGTTATTCTTATACATGTGTGTGTGTATTCCTTCAGGACCTTCACTGTGATGTTGGATATGTATTTTCAATTTGAGAAATTCTTTTGATTGTAGAATTTTATTGTTTTTCGGATCAATTAAATTTAAAGCTTGACAGAGAATTTGGACATATATGTAGTTTACATATCAAAAGTAATATCTAAATCTCTTCATCTATCCATATACCCATAGGCATAGCTTTTGAATCAATAGAGAACAATTTCTTTTATATGAATCGATATTCTTATAATTCCAATTCCTTCCCAATACCTCCTAAGGAAAATCCCGAATTTGATCCCAAATTGATGGGTTAGTGTGGGCTTATTCATGCAATTTTGCACTCTTCTGTTTACATAGACATAAGAGAAAAACTTAAGTTCAGCAAGAATTTCATCATCGTTGTTCTTTCTTTAAACATTGTTACATAACTTAGTTTTTAAGCTTTTTATTAGCCTCGGTTGAATGCTTTTTTATTGTGCATTAATTTTTTTGGCATATTTGTAGATAGTAGTAAACCGATGTGGAAGGTTTCTTGTACTTCAATTTTTTTTCTTTTTTAGATATATAAATCACAAGATGAAGGTTGAACAATGCACCTAATATGTTACAGAGCATGGACACTTTAAAAAAAACATGTCATGTTTGTGTCGAACACATGGATACAGAAGGACATATGGGGGCACTCAGGAACACTATGCTAGACGCGCCACGTGGCATGTCCTAATAATATAAATTAAAAAAAACTAAAGGATACTTTTTAGACACACGAGGATGCTTTGAGACACTTTAGGACATTTCTGTGACACTTTCATGATACTTCTGAGTTGCAGAATACTTTTAAGATACTTTCAGGACACTTCTAAGATGCCAGACAGTCTTGAGACAAGCACTTCTGAGTATATATGAGATAAAATTGGATGTACTTAATATCAATATTTAATTAATTTATTTTTTATTAATAAAAATATAAAACTAAAATCGATTGACACATTTATCTCCTCTGTATTCTTTTTATTAATATTTATAATTTTTTATTATTGTTAAAATTTTATCTAATAAAACTAAAAATTTATATCTTATTACTATTAAAATTTTACTTAATATAAATTAAAATTCTAAGTTAACCAAGCTAAATCAAATTTTTTCCTCCCTCACTGCCTTTCAGCCTCACAAAAGTGAACTAATCGCAAAAAGTTTGAAAATCTAACTTCACATCTATCCTTTTTTCATCCTCAACCCCAAGAGCTCTTATCTTCTCTTATTGCCATACTCATCATGGTTGTCCTGATAACTGAAATTGCAATTTTTTATTCTTCCATTCACTTTGCAAAGTGAACACTAAATTTACATCTCAAATCTTTTCAATTCTGACAATGTTTCTTCTCAAATTCTCATTTTGATCCTATGAGGCTTTTGTTATTCATAAGTTATTTATACTTAATTCAAACTTGTTTTATGTTTTATATATTTTCTTAAATATGGATTATTAATTTTATTATTATTGTATTTGACATGGCATGTCGTGTTTGTATTCTATGTTTTGAAAAATCGTTGTGTCGCTATGTTGTGCCGTGTGTGTACCTGTGTCTTTGTGTCATATTTGTGCTTCATAGCTAACGTGTCACTTGAAATTGAATGAGAGCAACCAAGGTAATTTTGTTTTACTTAGTTTTTATTTTGTAGCATGATCATGATATTATTATGTGAAATAACAATATTTTTCTATCACCAGTTTAGTCTCCTTTCAATTTATGGTGACTAATTGCCGGAATATTCCTTAGGTCATAGCCTAGTCTTGCGTTGTCGATGTATTATTTGCTACAATAAGCCTTACGGGTTTGGCCTCATAAGGCGCCTCGATCTATTAGCATGTGACTTTACATGTATAGCCTAATAAGATTGTCTCTCATTTTTTGTGGGATTAATGTTCTTCCCGCCTTCTATTAGACCTAATTAATGGGCCAATTGGGCATGGCGTGGGCTTGGCCTATGCGGGCTTGACTATTCATTGAGTTGCCGAAGTCCAGCTTGGGAGGCCAAGGCCCATCGAGCTTGGCTCGAGTGGCTCACAAGTTGTCGTGGGCTTGCTGTATCACCAAAGTTAAAGTGGACCTTAATATATAATATGCAAGTAGAAGGCTATGGAACACGGACATGACATGAGGATACAGTGACAATACACAACACGAATATATGTTAAACTTTCCAAAATACATAACACAAATACATCACAATTATATAATAACCAAAATTATGTGTTTAATAATATTTTTAATATAATAATAGTAATTTAATATGTGTTCTAAAGGTGTCTCTCATGTTAGCATGGGCCTTACCTATATAACTTTGTTACTTTTTTTTCCTTTTTTGATATAGGACTATTTATTCCCACTCTCTAACTTCCTAGAATGCTTTTAGGAGCTACACATTATCTGAGCTTTAGACTACAACAATCACTTCCAACGCTTGTCAAATTGGGTTATTTCACCTTTATATGTTTTACTTGATGGAAGACGAAAAAAAATGTTTTAGTTCACTTTTTTCTAAGTAGTTCTTCTTGCACTCTAGTTAATTGTCCAACATATTAATTTGAAGGTTTTTATTTAAGTAATTCTTATCTCATGGAAGTATCGAACCGTTGTATTCTGCAGGTCCTCTTTGCTGAACCTGTTGTTATCACTGCTTGTGAGTTCCTAGAGCAGAATGCACCACTGTCTCTTCCATCATTCTCACTTACAGGGTAGGAGTTCTATAGCGATTTTGTTGATTCCTCTTTTAATTGATGGAGAAGCTCTTATATTTTAAGTTTTTTTTGGAAGGTATATCTTAGGTTATTTGAATGCTGTGTTATGAGTGTGCACTTCTCTTTTCATTTTGTTTCATAAGATGGGAATGTCTATATAGAGTATCCCGGGTAGCCCTACGAGACAAAGAAGTTTCATATGAATTTTGTTCATTGTGTTGCCTTATAGGGGATTTTTTTCAGTTACTGTGTATTTTAATGTAGCATGCTCTTCATCCTAGTCAAATAAAAACGTAGTGCAAACTAGAACTTGGAGTTGCCCAAATATGAATTCAGTCGTGAAATTGTGAGAGCTGATTTCATGCAAAACAAAGTAGGGCATCTAACAGATTATAAAACTCCTTTCTGACCACTTCCACTCATTTTTATGAAATGAGCTACTATTTTGGTCAGCTTTTCAAAATTCAGTGGTGGTAAAATTCTTTATTTCTTCCTATAATTATTAATTGTTTCTTCCGTAAAATATTTTCAAGTCAATTCCTTTATTATTATCATGTTCAGTAGTGATTTATTTCTTCTATTAGCCTCGAGTTCATTGTCCTTCCTCATCACCTAAGTGCATCATTGTTACACCTGCAAGGCATATGCAGAAGTGTTAGGTCAATGAAGTAGGATAAGTAGGAAACTCTTCTAACTCTATTCCTTCACTGCTGATATGTTTTGGTAACCTTTCAATTCTAGCAATAAGGTCCACATTTAGGAGTTCTGTAAAGCATGACATTTTGATCTGATTATTAGTGTTTGAATTTAGGTATGCAGTCCTTGGCAGGCTGTGTGTTGAATATTTATGAGGGGAGCCTGCCAAGCAAAGGTTATTTTGTACTTTTCCCTAAATTCACATAACCTGCCAAATTAAATTTCAAGTGTGGTGCTTACAGAGAAGGTGATTGGTCCCTGCCAAATTGCTTGCTGGCCTGCTAAACTGCTATGTCTGGTCCCTTATTTTCCCAAGCTCAAAGCTCTTGTTTCTTTTTTTTTTTAACAAAATTCCAGCAATATGTTACACCTAACAGTGTATGTGAGGCCTTTCCCTTGCATTACATGCCCTATAAAGTGCACAGTCTGTGTTTTATAATCAAATTGCACTTATGCTACTATGTATGGAAGAGAATTCTGCTTCTTCCCTCTTATTTTTTTTCTTCTTCTTTTTTCTTTTTTCCCCTTTTTTCTTTGTCCTCCGTCATTTTTTTTTCCGAATTCTTCCTTTTCTTCATCTTTTTCCTTGTCCTTCCCTCTTCCTTGCTTCTTTATGCAGATGGAGTTCCAACAAGGCTTTTGAAATCATGTCAAGCATAACTGGGAGTTGTTCAAAGATCTAGATATGCTGACAATTGAGTTGATATATAGGACTCATAATGAAAATGTTGAATTTAATGTCCAGGCAAAAAGCAATCGAGCAAGAGAACATCCTGTTAAGATACTTAGTCAAATTGATAAATCTAGTGAAATCATAGATGGAGCAATTTGCTAAATTTTGTTAGTATTTGGGAACCTAAATTTTGAGTTTGAGTTTGGGAAGCAATGGGACAAACTGCAGATTCCTATCAACATAGGGATTTAAGCTGTTTTTCCCATTCAAAATAAAATAAGATTTTTGCCAGCTATTAATGACTTTATAACATTAAAGGACAAATTTGCATGACAACACATAGGGACAAAATTAGTGGATTCGGAAAGCTGAGGGGCCAACTTGCAGATTTTCTTGAGATGTAGGGGCCAACATGCTTTTTCCACTTTTGTCAACTAGCATGATAATGCTTAATGTGCTTTTGTCTATTTTCCATTTTAGATCTTTTGCATCTTATTTCATAGCTATTCCTTTTTTCATATTGAGGTAGTCAACTCTTCTAGGCTACTCTGCAATAATAATAATAGCATGGACACATTTAAAGGTGATGGGGACATTTTGAAGATCAAGAACCTAGATTAGATCACATTTCTTAATGATATAGATGTACAAGATTGATGTAGATTATTTTTGTATTATTTTATTTTATTATTTAAGGAATTTATCATGAGTTTGAAAAGGTAAAATCTCTTTTCTATTATTATTATTTTTAGTGATGTTCGTTTAGTTTCACATGTCACTTTAACATGTGATTAACTCTCTATATTTAGAGTCTATACTTGGACATTTGAAATAACCTCATAATGAAAGAATTTGCATTTGTGTGCAATCTAGCTCTAAGTTATGTGAGATTCTAAATGGAATTGATATCTTGTAAGGGAAAGATAGGGACAACTTAGTTGTGAATCCTTGATACTTTAGTTATCCATTTATTCTCTATTTTAGAAAATCCAAAAAAAGAGTCATTCCTTGTTACTCCATTGATCCTTGACTTCGCCATTCCACTTATGTTTTCCATCAAATTTGGCATCAGAGAAAAGTTCCACTTGCAACTTTGCACCTTCAGGTTTTGTGTTGCCTTTGGATCTCCAAGTCTTATGTTGTTTCTCCATTGTCGTGGTCCCTGTCATAAGAGGACGTCGCTATGCACATCTCTTAGCCACATGCAACCTAGGACTATGCGCAATTGTGAGCCACTCATTGCCTTGAGCCACACGCGCCCCAACACCTGTGCGTTTTGCCACATCTAGTATGTGCTTTTGTGCAGTCTTCTTGAGCATAGTCTCCCTACTTGTGGAGCATTTGCATGCCCTACATGACACCTCTCATTCCCAATGAGGATAGTTTGGTTATTGGATTTTGCTTATGTAAAAAGAAAAATAGGATGACCAAAAAAGATATTACAAAAATCTATAAAGAATGACCTTGCATACTTTGAGCTAGATGGGACGCCCTTATTTGATATAATGTAATGAAAATAAATTATTCATATAACTGAATCTACTTAATGGGATGAAGGTTTGGTTTTTGTTTTTGTTGTTGTAATTCATTTGTTTTTTAATTTTTTGCACTTAGTGTGCTTTGTATGTTTTTGATTGATGATTTCAATTTGTGCATATTTTCTTGCTTTTTAATTAGTATAATTGTCCAGCATTGTTTGTTCTATTTCAAATATGATTTTATTTAGGAAGCAATTCTTGGTTTTGAGATTACTTGTCATACATGTTTTGGAATGAACATCATTTCATGAATCTTTCATTGTTCAGTTTTTCTTGTCCATCTATTATTAACACAAATGCTTGTGTCATTCAATATGCTGAACAATGAAGATGGTTTTTCGAGCACGTAGGACCTAGTTTATGTTATGTAAATAGGAGAAAAACAGACAGAGTGTCAAAGATCTGCATGTTTAATTCTTTTTAGGTTTTGTATGTTTCTCTTCTTTCATTAATTTTAAATTCGTTAAGTTTCTCGCTGTTCAGCATCCTTGCATTTTACAAATTTAATATATGTACTTTTTGTTTGAAAGGTGTATGCAATGTTGTGCAAAGTTTCTGCCTGGAAAGTTTGTTTACACCATGACTTGGAAATACTATTTAATTCTCTTATTTTGCACTTTTTTTGTCAGGGCAACTTCTCCTCCTTCATTCGCAATGGAGATGTTTGTTCATTGTGAAGGGGAATCACGGTTCAGGCGGATTTGCCATCCTTTCCTCTATTCTCATTCGTCATCTAATGTTTTGGAAGTTGAGGTATTTTGTTTTTATTTGATTGTCTCTCAATCTTCTTCATTATTTACTTGGGGGTCAGTAAATCACATTATTCATGTTGAAAGACATTTTCTTCCATTAGTTTGCATGTAACATTATTGATAGAGATAATATGATATTCATGATTTTTTTTTGAACTATTAGATTTTTTTAGAGAAACTGTGATATCAATGCTTTTTTGTAACGTTTAAATTTGTAGACTTTGTGAGAATTGTCCTTTTTCTTTAGTTTTCAAAAATTTTAGTTTGTTCTTTGCTGTAAGGCTATTCTTTATTGAACCAGAAATCTAAACACGAGCTTCCTTACTCAACTTGTCTGTTTGTACTTGCCACATGGTTCTTTGATGATCAAATATTTTCAACTCTCCCACTTCTACAGGACTTTTCCTTGTTCTTGATTAATTGTCACTTCCTTTATTAATTGAAATCATGGCCCACTTAACGTTTGTGGAAATGCTGTCATAAGGGCCTATATTGGTTTATTGTTAATACTTTCTTATGATGTATGATATGGCCTTGCTAAATGCCAGATACTTAAATGAAAGCATTCTAATAGATGTCACGTAAACGTGAGCTCCAACAGATAAGTAGAAAAAAATTAGCAAGCAAACTATGACCTAATCAAGCCTTAGGTACAAACATAAAATGAACTAATTTTGAAGAGAATAAAATCAAGTGAAGCTTAGCATTCATTCTAAAAAAAAACTATATGTATCTTTCATTATTTAGGAGATTAATGAAGAAAACTCATTAAGTAAACTTCTAACTAATGCAAATTCAAACATACAAGAATATTGAATCTAAACAATAAGTTAAGGTAGATGAGTTAAAAAAATTTATAAGCCACATGAGGTTGGAGGTACAAGAGGACGGAGGCAAGCAAAGATAATGAGAGTTTAGGAGGATAACTAGGGTGAGAAGTCTCACTCCATAGGAGGAATCAATCCGATGATGATGACAACAACGATTGAAAACAACGGCGATGACATTTGTAGACGCAGTAGCGGCGGCGACCAAGTAGCGGTGGCGGTGGCTGGGGACTTGATGATAACAGCCAACAAGATGACAGCAACAACAATCCTACATGAGGAGGGGGCAATGGCATCAAGGGTTCCCTGATTGGGGTTTGCTCCAAACTTTAATGCTCTTAATTGCCATTCCCCTCCTTTTATGGAATCCCTCGTTAATTGAGCCCTTTGTTCAAAATAAATAGATCTAAAGGTTCTAGTTAATTGAGGGTTTGAACTTTTTAGGAGTGGATTAGGCCTTTAAATAAAGGGCCCAATATTGCCCTTTAAAGAGAATCCATAAGAAAGCCTAAATAACCCCGATTACAAAAAACCTAAAATACAATTCACACACTCATTTTCCAACATACAAATATCAACATAAAGGCTCTGTTTGGTAATAAGAAAAAAAGAAGATTTGGTTGAAATTTTTAGCCATTTTTGAAAAATGTGTATGATGTGAAATAAAGTAAGTTGGTTATATTAAAAATTGTGTAGGATGTGAAATAAAGTGATTGTTTAATGTTGAAATTTGTGTGAGATGAGATATAAAATAATTTTTTAAGTTTTTTTAAAAATAAATTTAAGATTTTGGCCATAGATAATTTTAGCCATGTTTTTTAGCCCATTGCCAAACAGGGCCAAAGTGTCCAAAATATATATAATAAGATGTGAAAATAAAATGAAGTGCGAGAAAGTAAAATAGAGCGCGAGATGTCCATGAAGTTAGCCCCCAAGTTGGGTCTAAATATGTCATCAAAGTCGGTATCTAGGATGTGTTGTATCTCCCTAATTGCAAAAAGCTCGACTCCTTTGAGTGACGCTGCTAATGATCCTGCCAGAACTTGTGGTATAAAGCTTGTAGATCATGCGTTGTAAACCAAGTGTCATCTGATGCACAATATCTCCATCGAGTCAAAAATTTGCTAATGCCCCCTTGAACTTGCTCATCAAGTATGCTTCTCAGGGCTAGAGATTTGGTAACACACCTGCCTAATGGAATAACCTATCGAGTCGAGTCTAATGCTAGTCAGGGTGCTTGAACTCTCTCCTTTGGAGTGTTGACTAACTCCACTAGTTATATTTCTTTATCTTGGAGTGTTGAAGCTATCAGGAGTGTCGGAAGTGGGTGTAGGAGAGAGGCCTGACGGGGATGGTGTAATGGAGCTAGGAGAGAAGGGAGAAGTATTAGCGATGAGCTCAATGTAATGAGTCAGATCAGCCACGTTAGACTATACTAATGCCCAACTCCAACGGGAGGTCTAATTTATAAGCATATCATTAATCCTTCAAAGTATCTTGAAGGGTCTCATCTTTCTAACTACTAGATTTTTATGGGTTCCTAGGGGGAACCGCTCTTGATGAATCCTAACCATCACTGCATCTCCTACCTCAAAATCAGCACACCTTTTATGTCTATCTACCTCAGTCTTGATCTTGTCATAGTTTCTACATTGAGCTCATGAACATGTGCAAATGTAGATGCAAGATCATTAGTTCTAAGTAGGAAGGAAGTCAAGTAAATTTAGGAGTAAATGAGAGGCATAACTGGTGACAACTTTGAAGGGATTTTTACACGTAAAGCGATTTGCAGGATTGTTAAAGGTAAGTCGACTACGAATAAGATCAAGTCCCAATTAGAAGGGCAATCTTCGACTAAGCATCACAACAGGTTTTCTAAGCTTCTATTTACCACCTCTTTTTTCTCATTAGTTTGGGGTGGTAAGTAGTAGAATACAAAAGTTTGGTACCCAACTTCTTCCATAGAGCCTTCCATAAAATAGCTCATGAATTTCGTGTCTCAATTTGAGATCATAGTTTTGGGAAGATCGTGGATGCGAACAATCTCAGTTATGAATAATGGGTAATGTGAGAAGCATCTGTTGAATTGGAACATGGGATGAAGCGAGTCCTTTTAGAAAATTGGTCCACTATTACAAATATGTAGTCATGTCGCCTCACGCTGTTGGGAAGACCTAGCATGAAATCCATACTTAAGTCATCCCAGAGTCGCTGTGGTATAGGGAGGCTCATGTACAACCCATTATTGTGCTTTCCTCTCTTGGCCTCCTGACACATGCTACATTAAGAACCACTTACGTGGCATCTTTCTGTATTCGAGGCCAATAATTCGTATCAATGACCAATGCCACCATCCTGTCTCTACTAAAATGTCTGATTGTACCTCTTGTGTGCAGTTCTTAAATAAAGAATTCTTGTAAAGACGAGTCGAGGATGCATAACTTGGGATTATGAGAAAGGTAGCCTTCCAGAATCTGGTACTCTAAAGCAACATGAGAGTGCTCACTGCTTAATTATGCATAGATAGTTCCCAAGTTCTTGCAATTAGCATAGTTGGACTTCATAATGTCAAAGCTTGGAACTATGATTTGCATTGTGTTCAGTATCACAAATTTTTGACTCAAACATCAACTGGCTTATTGTCAACTTCAACCTCGTGCTTGAATACAAATGTGTATTCCTAGTGGAAAGCTGCCCATTTCGCATACTGGGCTAAGTGCTTGGTGATCCGAGTATGAAACGAATTCGTTGGAGATGAGATAGTGATGCCAATATTGATAGGCCTGTACAACAACATAAAATTCTATGTTGTATGTAGAGTATCTTTATTTGTGTCATTTAATTTTTCACTAAAATATGCGACAGGGTGGCTTTTCTGACTTAGTACTCCTCTAATCTTTAGATCAGAGGCATCACACGAAACTTCAAAGGCTTTCTTAAATTTGGGAAGTCACAGAATCGAAGCTTCAACGAGTCGAGCCTTAATTTGTTGAGAAGCTCAATCAGTAGCAGGAGTTCACTAAAACTTGCCCTTCTTTAAACTGTCAATAATGGGGCTATAATCTAGCCTATCAAAGTTACAAACATCGTGGATGTTCTTCGGTATGGGCCATTCTTGGATGACAAAGATCTTGGATGGATCAACGTAAACTCTCTCTCAACACTATGAATCCCATAAACACAATAGGTGTCATGAAGTAACATTCCTTTTGGTTGATGTAAAGTTTTTCGCATTCCAGGACAATGAAAACCTCACGTAGATGGTCTAGGTGCTCCATCCCGGTTCTACTATGGATTAGGATATCATCGAAGTAGAGGATAAGGAAGACACTTATAAACGTTTGTAGGAACTAGGTCATCACACTCATGAATGTATTGGGTAGATCGAACAGGCTGAATGGCATCACTGACCACTTTATATAAGCAATCTTTAGTTTTGTAAGTAGTTTTCTGTCATTGCCAATGCCCAGAATTGGGAAATGATATTTAATTATAATTTGTTGATAACATTCAAATCAATGCATATTTGCCAACTACCATTCTTCTTAGGGATAGTGCAAGGAGACAAGCTCTCTCGTATGAAGCCTTTTCCTGGAAGCTTTTGCACTTGGCGCTTAAGTTCTGCATGTTCAGTGGGGATCATCCTATAATGAGGAAGGTGTGGGATCAATGAGCCTGGCACCAAATAGATGGCATGATGTATGTCTCTCATGACAGGAAGCTCATTAGGGAGCTCATCGGAGCACACATCTAGAAAATCATGGAGGAGTCGGCTAACCTCCTTGGGAATCTTTGGATTTTCCTCAATTAGTCCGAAAGTATTAGTTGCCACGAGAGCATATATAGGTACTCCGCTCCTACCTTCCAGCTCCAAGTGCTTAGGGGTAAATAGATGAAGGTTTTTTCTTCTCTTGGTAGGCAACACTGAGTCTTTTGTAGCCCCAACTTTCGCTTCGCGTGGTGGGAATAGTGTCAACATGCTCTTCTTGCCTTTGAACTTACGGCTCTATTTGGTAATAAGAAAAAAAAGAAGATTTAGTTGAAATTTTTAGCCATTTTTGAAAAATGTGTATGATGTGAAATAAAGTGATTGTTTAATGTTGAAATTTGTGTGAGATGAGATATAAAATAATTTTTTAATATTTTTTTAAAATAAATTTAAGATTTTGGCCATGAGTAATTTTAGTTATGATTTTTAGCCCATTGCCAAACAGGGCCTAAAAGACGTATGTGTTGGATCTCCCAAAGTGAGTGACATTCCTATCATAAAGCCATGGTCAGCTTAGAAGGGTATGTCTCATTTATGGGGATGACGTCACACCATTTATCCTTCGCTTAAGTGGCCAAAGTGATGTGCACCTTGCAACATTGAGTCAGTACTATCAAGGTTGTGGGCTTTAAGCCAACTCGAGCAATGGTGGCAGTCAGGACGACGTTCATATAATTACCATTATCAATAATAAGCTTGCAAAACTTATCTTTGCACTTAAAATAAATCTGAAAAATAGTGGTTCGTCGCTAATTAGACTCATCACAGGGTGTAGCCAACACAAACATCACTACTATGAGCGACTCTTTGAAGGCTTCCTCAGCCTCACTCGCTTTTTCACGAGGCTTCGCTACAATGATCTCATCCATGCTCTCATGTGTATTTTCTTCCTATATGCAAGCTTTTAGACGAGCAGGACTGTGCATAGTGGCCCACCTTGCCGCACTTGATACATGCAATACTTGTGGCCTAGGTGCTCGCAATGAAGGCGATTTGTGATGACCAAGAACCAAGAGTGAGGAGTGATCGCTGTGGTGATGTCCATTGGATAATAAGCAGCTCCTAGCAGGCTTCTAGGTGGAGAAAAATAGGAATAAATTATTTCACATTAGAAAACGGTGGGACTACTTGAGCTGTGTGAGAAAATAGTGTGATCTTAAATAGTAGAGGTTTTTTTTGGGAAAAATTGTCAGGCTAATAATGTGAAACTCTGAAATTAAGAATGCTTGAGTTGAAATAGTACTGTGATGGGTGACCTTATAGGAAGTACTTAAGTTACGTAGTTCTCTAAAGTTAATGCAAATAATGCTTTTACATTTGGATATGAGATGTTATAGTATTAAACCTGACCTCCCACAATATAATGTGGTTCGAGGATGTACCAAACAAAGCTGGTGGGCCTATTGTCACTTGGGATTGAAAAGAGTAGGGATTGCTCGTCGAGGTGCTGTCCATATGATTAAATTGAAATCACCTGATAAAGAGTGACTCCTTGTAAGCTTTTAGGTGGAGGGGCATAGGAATAATTTGTTATACGTCGAAAAAAGAGGGGAGTTTTGGTGTTATTTAAGTAAATAACATAATCTCAAATGGGTGTCTTTGAATCATGATATGTTAGATGATGCCTTTGATATCTATGGTGATCTGGGTGTCTTTGTGGGATTGAGATACTGCCTGTTGAGGGACAATCTGGTGAGGGGGCTCACTAGTGATCATCATCTGCTTATGAGTCAAGGGGACTTGCAAGTATTGTTCGATTTGAAGTGCTCTTTTGTATGCTTCTAGCATGTGTACGTTGTAGATGAACATTTGTTTTCTAATGTCCAAATGTAGATCGATACGAAAATCGGACATGGTCATGCTTGAATCCTCAGCCAAGTCGCATATAATTGTCAAATCATCATAGCGAGTTATGTAATTAACTACCGAGTTGGTACCCTGTCTGATTGAAGAGACTCATCTGGCATTTAATCCCTATAAGTTAAGGGAAGACATTTTTGCCTCTGTGATTGTTTCATCTCATCCCAATGTGCTATGCAAGTATGGCTTGATTGCTGGAGCTGTCTCTCGCAATTTATCTAATATGTTTTTGCACATCCTAACAGCTTCATCTTAGCGAATCTCACCTTAGGATCTTTAGTCATGGCGACCTAATTGAAGTATAAATCCTTATCTATGGTCTAGTCGGTGAAGATTTTCAGATCCAAAGTCAGATTATCGACCTTCACACGTCAAGCGACCTTAAAATTATCACCTGCTGTTGTCACCATGACGCTTAGAAAATCCATAATCATAATATGGATCCAGTTGCACAGGGCGTCTTGGCATAGCTGCCCAGGATAAGGGGCCATGTGGGAATAAGTAAAATAATTGCAAAATTGTTAGAGTTACCATACAAATTACAAAAAATCATGTAATTTATAGAATTTACAAAACAAACCAAGAATTTTGCAGGATTAATCTCTAGAATGGCGGAAATTGCTCCAGACTTTGCAGAAAAATGCTGGAATTGATTTAAACAACTCTTCAAAAGGCCAAAATTAGTAACTATGACCTTTTCAAGCCTTAGATACAAACATAAAACAAACTATTTTTGAAGAGAAGGAAATCAAGTGAAGCTTAGCATGCATCAACAAAAAAAAATTAGCATCAACTGGTTTCCTTCTTACTTTGGGAGATTATTGAAGAAAACTCGTGAAGTAAACCTTCAACTAATTCAAACTCAAACATACTAGAATATTGAGTCTAAACAACAAGTTAAGCGAAGGAGTTAGAAAAAATACAAGCCACGTGAGGTTGGTGCAAGAGGAGGGAGGCAAATAAGGATAATGAGAGTTTAGGGGGATTTCTAAGGTGAGAAGTCTCACTCTATGCGAGGAATCAATTCGGCGATGGTTGGGACAACAGTTGAAAACAGCTGCAGCGGTAGTGTTTAGAGACGCGATAATGGCGGCGGGAGGCCCTGTGGCGCGGTGGTGGCTGATAAGGCGACGGTAGCAGGGCATTGTAGGTACATTAGTCCTCCAAAGGAAGTGGCCGACAACTTCACGGGTTACAACAAACTTTAATGACCCTTCCTATCCCTATTTATGTGAAACTTTAATTAATAAATGCACTTTAATATAAATACTTAGATTTAATGGTTCTAATTAATTTGAGATTTTGGCCCTTTAAGAGTGGATATTCGGCCTTTCAATAAATGACCCAATAATTCTTCCTTAAATTAATAATTCATAATAAAGCCCAAATAACTTTAATTACAAAAAACTCAAAGTAGAATTCACGCCCCCCCCCCACTTTCTCTCACACATACAAATATCAAGTACAATAAAGTGTTCAAAATGCATATAATTAGTTGCGAAAATGAAATAAAGTGCTAGAAAGTAAATTAGAGCACAGGATGCCAATGAAGTCATCCCCCGAGTCAGGTCCAAGGGCGTTGGCAAAGTCGATATCAAGGATGCGCTGCATCAATATATCATGCTATCGTCTGGTTATGATTTGGAGTTCATAAAATTACACTTTTGCATTTCCTTTTTTTACATAGTTTCACTTTTTGATGATGTTGTATTCCTTTTTTACCCTTTTTTTGATATCTCTATGTAGCATATAAACTTTTTTTATACAAACATTCTTAATGTTTTGACTATGTTGATTGTCTTTATTGTGCCACTTTATTTGCCTCTTCTATATGTTTACAGGATTTAGCGCCTTTTTCTATTTAATATACATATCAAAAAATCTTTATATTTGCCATTATTTTTGTTGGTTGCACATGGTTACTACTATAAAATGATTTTACTGTTTTAAAATTGACAACCCTTTATTTATTTGAACGGAACACTTGTGATGATATCTTAATCCTGTTTTTATATCAATTGTTATTATTCAGGCTATAGTTACAAGCCATTTAGTTGTAAGGGGCTGTTATCGAAGCATCACACTTATTGTTTATGGAAATACTGCTGAAGATCTGGGCCAGTTCAATATAGATTTTGATCTCGACAATTCCTTGGCTACTATGGTTTCTCCTTTGGAGGGAAAGCTTGAAGACCTGCCACCTGCTTTACTTTCAAACAAGTTAAGTCTTGAGGATTTAATATCTTCCACAAAATCATTCTCGCTTCCAGTTTTCGATTCTGATCTTTCATCAGAAATGAGGCAATTTCTATATTTAGTTCTCAAAATCTGTCAAATCTCTGATGATGATGGAGATATTGTACTGAAGATAGTAAGAACTGTTGTATCAGCTGTTCATTCACTTGTCACTAACGGTGATTGTGGCATGGTAGTCTCAGGGGATGATAGGCTCTGTAGTACCATGCATGATGGGAAAGACCTAAAGAAAGTTCTTCCGGTTCTTTCTGGGGCAAGAAATGATCTTGTTGAAATTTATAGGTGCCTCCAGACTCCATCAGGGAATGCCAGCCAATTGCAAGTTGCAATTTTATATCCTGATTCCCCTGTTGCTACATCTGAACTGCTGGTTGAAATGTTATATCAGCAGTTTCCATTTTTCAGAAAATATGCATCTATTGATCTGCCAAAACTCTACCAGGTAACATCGAAACTATCATTGTATAACTTCTACAAATAGACATCCCAGTGCCAATGGCTCCTGCTTTGTGGGTGTTGGGGAAGGATAGTTATTTACAATACATTTTTATATGTAACTAATGCATAATTTTTCAATTGCAGAATAAAAAATTGATCCTCGGGTTGAGCATGGTTCTTCTTGTTTGCTCAGCCAGAAAAAGTTGTTTCCATTTTATAAATGGTGGTGGAATAGAACAAGTTGTTACATTGCTTGGTGACGAGACGCTAAGTTCTACAGCCTTACAATTACTTATACTTGGTGTTATTGAGAATGCAACGAGGCATGCAGTTGGATGTGAAGCATTCCTAGGTTGGTGGCCGCGTAATGAGCAGAATGTTCCAACTGCTAAAAGTGAAGGTTATAGCAATTTGCTGAAACTGCTACTTAGGAAACAGAGGCACGATGTTGCTTCTCTTGCATCCTGTATCCTGCAACGTCTGCGTTGCTATGAAGTGGCCTGTAGATATGAGGTTTGCTTTTATTGATGGAAAGAAATATGCTAACTCCTGAGCACATCATTATTCTGTTCCATATGTGTGAGTTAATGATTCACTTTTTTGCAGTCATCTGTGTTATCCGTTGTAGTAGATTGTACTTCAGATTTTCTATCTGAAGTTGATACGGTGAATTCACTTATGCTTACAGCTTCTCAAATCAAAACAATTATGGTCAGTCATTCATCACGCTTTCCTGATTATTTATGTTATGTTCTCTTTACTGATTGCATATTGCTGATGAAAATGTTGCAGAAATTGTTAAATTTGAGTGGACCAGTTGACGATCCTTCTCCTGACGCTGTTGCAAGGAGATCTTTAGGCCTTGGCAAAACTGATGGCCTTTTGTCATACAAAACAACCTCCAACTATATTGCTCTATCTAAATATGGTTTCTCAAAGTTGGATGTTGATGTACATTTGCTGTCTCTTCTGAAGGTAGCATACCTTTTGGTGTATTATGTGCTACATTTTGCTTTGCTTAGT
Source organism: Apostasia ramifera (assembly GCA_019297695.1). Taxonomy (NCBI): domain Eukaryota; kingdom Viridiplantae; phylum Streptophyta; class Magnoliopsida; order Asparagales; family Orchidaceae; genus Apostasia; species Apostasia ramifera. The sequence continues at coordinate 157,997 of JAEMOT010002238.1, forward strand.
TGCTTTTAAAAATTGGTCATCGATGTGCCATATGCTTCTCAAGTTTGCTAGTTATGCTTTTCAACATTCTTCAATGGAGTGATATAACTTGTCAGAAGTCAATATTGATGAACATTTTAACTTTGTATTGCCTTTTCTTAATGTCACTAGTGGCCTATTTGGCTCAAGGAAAAAAGTCTTTGGCTTGAAAATTTTTAGCCATTTTTGAAATATGTGAGGATGGGATTACTGTGTTATATAAAAAGGTGTCATACGATATATCTGTATGATAAAGTACTATCGTATAAAGTTTAATTTATTTATTGTTAAAATTTGCTATCAAAAGCAGAACTATTTTACTGAACTGTTCAACAATTGAATTATTTATATATAATTTCAAATATATTAATTATATGTATATTGTTGATAGATTTTTGAAATGTATGTGTATTCATGGGTAGCTATGTATAATAATTATAATTATAATTATTTTAATTATATATATTGAAATTATATAATAATGATTATAACTATTTTTAATTATATAAATATAAATCTTAATTATTATTATAAATATTTATCCACAATATTATATAAAATATGTGAGGGTAAGTTTATCTTAAATTATTTAAGCAGCTTTTTTGAAAAGCAGCTATACCAATAAGTTTTTTTTTTAACTTTCTGCTGTAATTGTTTTTTAGCTTTTTTAAATCTGAAGTGCTTTTACGGTTGTTTTATCAAACGCACCTTTTAGCTTTTAGCTATATAAAAAAGTTCTTTTTTCCACCAAAACGTTATGCGAAATGCAATCTTAGTTTGTTTTGTTAAAAATTTTGTAGGAAGTAAAATAATATTGACGGTTATATCGAAAGTTATGTAGGATGCAAAATAAAATAAATTTTTTTTGTTGAAGTTTGTGGAAGATGTGCTATATTTTTAATTTTTATTATTTAAAATGAGAAAAGGGAAAATTTCAAACCACTGATTTTTAATTCTTTAGTGAAACCAGCATTAGGCCCTAATAGTTTGATAAATTTCCTGCAAAATGTAATGAAAAATTAAGTAAAGGGATAGCTTTTCATTCCTATCCAGCGAAGTTCTCCATCTCCATACTAAAGCTTTCATGTACATCTGTGGTTTATTTTGGAATCTTCATAACAATTCTTGTTTTATAGAAGAAAAGAAATGTTTGATGAAATGAGAGTTGTCATTCACACTAAATAGGGTTGAGTTGCATAGAAGGATTCATAAATCGTTAGGATAAGTCCAATGATGTTGATGAAAAGTGCAACTTGTGAACACTCTTTCAAATTCTTACTAGATGCTCCTTGCAAAACAGGAAAGAGGAATTTTTCCCTTATCAGCAGCATTATTGTCTTGTCCTTCACTGCATTCAGCAACTGGGAGGGCAACTGAGATCTTTGTGGAAATTGCAGTACTTATCGAATTGTTGCTTCTTTCTCTTCTATTTTGTCGTTCAGGTTTGTCTATCTAAACATTCTAATAAGAGTTATTTGAAAAAATATTGGAAATAGTGGACAGCTTTATTGCTTATACATGTGATTTCTGGCACTCTATATAATCTTTATTTTGGTCTTTTGTTTTTTAGGCTTGATTTTCTTACTACTTCAGCCAGAAGTCACTTCTACTATTATTCTTTCTCTGCAATCTTTTGAAAGCAAAAGTGCTGTAGAATGCACTACTCTCAGGCAGGCAGCAGTTCTGATATCCAAGGGATTCTTTTGTCATCCCCAGGAAGTTGCAATGATTATGGAGATCCATATTAGAGTGGTGTGTGTAGCTCTTTTATGCTTTTGTACAGAGCATATGATTATTTTCATGAAGCATGGATACAAACAATATTAATGGATTTTTTGTACGAAGGTTAATATTAATGGATTTTATGTTGACACAGTTGCTAGGCTAATTTGAGTCTTTCCTGGAATGATCTTTAACCTTTACGTTGTTAGGCACAGGTCGAAACACTAGACAATGGATGTTGTGCAAAATCCTCTCATGAGGCAAAAATTGACAATGTAGATCATGAGATATACGGGACATTCTACTCTATATGCTTATTTTACTTGTAAAGTTCTCCTCTTGTCTAAGGTTTTGTTTGGTTGGAGTATATTTTGAGGATGTTTTTAAATTTTTTTTGAGAGAGAGAGAGAGAGAATTATTTTAATGTTAAGATATGAAATAAATTTATTTTATTATTAAGAACTATGTTGGATGCGAGATAAAGTTAAATATTTTATTGAAGTGCGTGTAGGATACGAAATAAAGTTAATATTTAATGTTAGAATTTCTGTACCATATGAAGTAAATTAAATTTTTAATATTTGAATTTGTGAAATAAATATATAAGATTGATGGAATATTGTTGAAGGTGTTTAGAGGTTTTTCAGGTCCCATCCAAACGTAGCAAAGGTCATGTAATGGTTCAAATTGATAGTTCAACCTAAATCATCATTCTTTTTCTTACTCGCATGAAAAATTGTGAAAATGGGAATTACAGAATAATGTGTTAGGTGAGAAATTGTGAAAATAGATTATAAGAAAAGAATGGATATTCTTGCTTTATTACTCCCTAAGAATTTTCATTAAGTTGGAAAGATATGGTACAGTCAGTTGAAAGTATTTAATACTTCATTTTGTGAAGGTCTAGAACTGTTATATTACATTATTCTTGATTTTACTTATAATTTATATTGTGTTGTTCTTGATTTTTCTACAGTTGGAACACCTGTACTCTTAAGAGCTATATTTGTTACTAAAAGAAGGTAAGGTTGATGGATAATTAAACAAAGGGAGAACTGATATAGGGGAGAATAATGGGTCAAAACCTAAGATAGTTGATTTTTGACTTGTTGGATAATTTTCATATGATGTTTTGTGGGATACAAAATGGCAAGCTTATTCATTAGTACAGATATCTTTGTAATGATTATGTTGTCAAATTAATACTTTGAAAACCATCAATGGTTAATGTATTAAGTTAATGTGATTTGATGAGGACCATTAATCAACAACAAAATTTATTGGGGATTTTATATGATTGTCTTCATGACATATAGTAGGGATGTCCAACACTTATGTGTTTTAGGCACGATATTTGTTTGTCATATCTAGATTTCCCTTTTGATGCTGGAAATTCTTAACAAAAATGGAGAATGAGAAAATTGTCATCTTTACTGTGTTCTCCACTTTTGTTGAAGTTTCTAGTTGTCAGTCCTGACATGACAATCTTCTTGGATTTTCTGTGCATTGATAGGATCTTTTCAACTGAGTGATCGTATCCTCTTTTTACTTTGTCTTTCATGGTAAGTTCATACTGATTTTCTTTTGTTGGAGAATTTAGGGCACTAGTGAGTATAAGTTGTTACATTTTCGATTGTATTTCCAACAGGAGTGAACTATTGTGTTCTTTATTAGGTTATACTCAACCACTTATTCTGCAGTGTATGCTGCATTAGTGGTAAAGGCCTATGTATTACTTGCAATCTATTGAACTTCATATTATAGCACGGTTGAGGAAAATTTAATGTCATATATTTGGTGGAGACTATGGGATTTTTTGATTTGTTTTGTATCTTAATCAAGTCATTTTTTATGTGATTTGTGAATTCCACTAGATTTCGCATTTGGTGCATTTTACACGGTCATGCTGTGGTCCTCAACAACTTTTCAAGTGAAAAGACTCCCTCAAGGACAACATAAGAATGAATGGAGGATTTTGGTGGAGGGTAGTGTGGGAGGTTGGGGCATTAACTTGAAAAAGTATTACAGATTGTACTTTCATCAGTGTTTAAATTTGAAGGAAGATTTTCAGTGAAATATTTTGTGTTTATGATACACCATGCAAACTGGACATTTTGCCTGCCTTAGATTGTACGTAGTTGTTTGCTTTCATCTTGGCAAAGTGATTCTTTTGGTGCTATGTCTGAGAAATAGAGTTGAGCTGTATTTCAGTCTCCAATTCATTGGTTAGTCATGAGTTGTGATTGTACGCTTATAACATCTTTTTTTTAGTTATTAATGGCAAATCTGAGCTAAAAGCCTTAGTAATAGCTCTGTTTCTCATTCTTTCTATGTGCAGTCAACTAGAGCTGCTGCTTAGTTTGTCCTGATTTGCTCTTGCATATTTCAACTAAGTGTTGCATTTTTTGTTATTCATGGTGACTTGGAGTTGGGTGTAATCTTTTAAGTAGCTTTAGTGCTCCATACTGTTTTGCATTTTGATTCTTCTGTTGTTTTACAGGGCAATGCCATTGACCACTTACTTTCTGCAAAATCTTTTTCTGATGAACTTCTGTGGGTTCTTTGGGAACTTTGCCGTATTGCCAGGTAGAATGTATTTTTTGTACAGGTGGCACTTTTATTTTCTAGTTATTCTTTTAACCATTCCTTTTCAGGTCTGATTGCGGTCGTGAAGCAATTTTATCTATTGCCTATTTTCCAGAGGTAGTCTTGCTAGATGATGTTTGATACAAATTGCTATATATTAACTTCATATTACACTTTTCAAAAAAAAAACTTTATATTTCAATATTTTTTACCAGGTAAACTATATATATATTTTTAACAAGTTCCTTCTCATATTCATCTTTTTGACCTATTTATGGTGTAGGCGATATCAGTTCTCTTGGAAGCATTGCATTCTTTTAACGATTCAGAGTTACTTTCTAGCACCGATGGTAATAGTTTTTATTTTTTTTCATCCCTCAGTTTTTCTCTCTTCATTTTGCTCATAGTGCGATATTTTACTTTTTGGTTTCAGGAACTTCGCAATTAGGTCTAGCCACTTTTCATTCAGCAGCAGAAATTTTTGAAATTTTAGTTGCAGATTCTACCGCCACATCTCTAAGGGCCTGGATTGGACATGCCATGGAGCTTCATAAGGCTTTACACTTACCTTCCCCAGGTTCTCATAGAAAGGATGCTCCTACAAGGTTACTGGAATGGATAGATGCTGGTGTGGTTTATAACAAAAATGGGGCTATTGGGCTCCTTAGATATGCTGCTGTTTTAGCTTCTGGAGGTGATGCTCACCTGAGCTCTACTAGCGTATTGGTGTCAGATTCCATTGATGTGGAGAATGTTGTTGGAGATACATCAAATGCCTCAGATTCACAAGTTTTGGATATTCTTTTAGGGAAGCTTGTTAATGATAAGTCTTTCGATGGTATTACACTACAGAATACCTCGGTTGTGCAGCTCACTACAGCTATCCGTATTTTATTGTTTATATCAGACAACCCGGTAAAGTTTTACTTTCTGAATTGGTAGGCTTTCAAGATGTCAGATTTGGAGAGAGATCTTCTCTCCTTTACTTTAAAATATAATATATCTGTTTAACTGAAGTTGCTTTCTGCATTTCTGGCAAAGGATGTGGCTGCATTTCTTTTTGAAGAAGGTGCTGTGACATTAATATACGTCGTGTTAGTAAACTGTAAATGTATGCTTGAGAACTCATCAAGTACTTACGGTGAGACTATATAATTTTTCGCTATTCATGTTATTTTTGTCAATACTGTTTATTATATTTTTTTTTGGAGATATGAAACTCTTACCTTTTAAGATAGAAACCAATTTATTGGTGTTACTTCTCTTTGAAATTTTGGGGTAAGAATATTCTGCAAGTGCAATATCCTCTGCATTGAGCATTTATTCACAGCACTTTGGTCATTCCATATTTTGGATAGAGCATTCTGCTGCTTGTAGGTATGCCAACAGCCCGTCTTACAAATGTTGATTCATTCTAAGAGTTCCATTATTGTTTGGATGTTGTAGAAATCGAGCATCCGTTAAATTGGTTATTTCATACTTCTCTCGTTAAAAGTAAATCAACTGATAAGTGAATTTAATGCCACATTCCAAGTGAGCACTTTCAACATTTCAATATGTAGATATGCTTCTTAAGCTTTAACACGACAATATATGTACACTACATTTAAATTATCTGTATTAAGCTACCGGAAATATATCTTCTCTTAGTTCTACTTTTGTTCTCAAAATTTTCTCTATTCACATTTTTCTTGCCCTTGCAAAGTCTTCTCCTACCATTTGTTTTTTTCCTTTTTTTATAAGTTTAAATGTGCTTGCGATGTCAAGTTTCCTTTTTCCTGGTAATGTGTCTCCATATTTGCAAACAAAGAAGAAAAATTGCTTAATCAAACATATGAAAAAATGTTATTTTGTTGAAGTGACATTATGTAGTAGTAATATATTCCTTATGAAAATTGTGTGTTACAGCTCACAAACGAGAAAGGAAAATGCTATAAAGAAAAGATCTTTACATCTCACAAACGGGAAGGAAAATGCTATAGAGAAAAGATCTTTAAATGGAGAAGTTTTTTAAGTAATAATCTATTTTTTTTATTATTATTAATATTTTTAAAAAGGTTGGTTGTCAAATCGTGATACAAATCACAATTTTTGGTTGGGGTTCAATTGGGTGAAGGAAAAGATCTTGTCTCTTTGTTTCTCACCAATACTTTTGAAAACCAAATTTTTCATAACAAAGAGGATTTCCATTTATATTGCATAAATCATACAGTATATTTGCATTTAGCTTGTATTCTTTTCACGTTCTATTGAAGTCGTTAATGGTGGCATCTTTAATTGCTGTTATTTGTGTCAGAGGAACATGAATTTCACTTTCTATTAAGAATCAAAATTAGGCCCTGATTTATATTACATAATTCATACACAAGATTTGTAGGTGAAAGGTAGCTGGTATATTTTATATATGATGTTGCAGTTATGGCAGACTTACATGGAAGGAATTGCTTGCTAGAATACAAATATTGCGATTGATATGAAGTTGAATCATACATAGCCGTATCATATTCTTGTACAGTATCATTTTCATGTAGTAGCATACCATGGAGGTGGTTTTTACGTTGCTTTTGTCATGGAGTTCAAAGTGAAATGTTACATATGGAAAATCAGCTAAACTGAGTCAATTGTGAGGGCTACAATGAAGGTTACATGCTTAGGTAGATGTATCAAGCTAAGATTGTTTGTATTGATGTGGGGTAAGGTTGCATAAGAAACATGTCATGATGGAAAAAGCAATAGGATTAGGACCTAGAACTACTGTAAGAGGGTTGGAATGTTAAAAGATTTAACCTGTGCTATTGTAGGTTAATATTGGCCCTATTGCTACCTAACAGCATGCTGCTGTGAATGAATGTTGAATGAAGATTTGTTTACTTGGAGTATCATGTTACCTAATCCAATGCTAAGGCTTATATTAATCTTCTGCTAGTTTGATGTGTCCTATTTTCTTGCTTGCAGCAATTGTTTGGAAGTTACCTTGGTTACCTTCTTTCTAGAAATCCTTTAACTAGTCATTTATTTATCTTTTCCAATTGTTTTGTATTTCAGATTACCTTGTTGATGGAGCAGAATGTAATTCTACCTCTGATTTGCTTTTGGAGCGAACTCATGATCAGAGCCTGGCTGATCTGATTATTCCTTCTCTTGGTTTACTAATCAACCTTTTAAAACAGTTACAAGTAAGTATTTGCTATTGTTGCATGCCCGACTTTATATATTTCTTCAAAGCATTGTTAAATGGCTCAATATTTTTGTTTAATTGTATGTGTAAATTTTCTACACAGAATTGTCCCAAATATGAGCTAGCATGTTGCTAATGAGTTTGGTTAGGAGTTTGGAAAACCCAGCATAAACTTATCCCATTATCATCTTTGTTACTCATTCTCTTTCATCCGGATCTCTTTAATCTCCATAGCTTTATCTCACTTGTATGATAAACTTGAAAGGATTCCTAATTCCATCATTACTCTGTGTGTGTGTGTTTCGAAAACCCACCTTAAAGTTGTACCATTGTAATCTCTATTACTCATTCTTTTTCATCTGAATCTCTTTAACCTCCATAGCTTTATCTCACTTGTGTATGCGTGTGTGCATGTGCGTGGGTGCATGGGTATGTGAAACGACCATTTAGAAAATGTGTTATAAATAGGTACAAATGGTTTGATTGATCAGTCCATTTGATTGGAAGGTTATCCTTGGGCTAGAGAGAAAATATATTAATATATATATATATAAGTGATGTGAAATAAAATTATTTTAATATTAGAAGCTATCTAAGATGTGAAATAAAGTTAATTTTAATATTGAATTTGTATTGGTCATGAAATAAGTTTATTTTTAATATTAGAATTTGTGTTGGATATAAAATAAAGTTGAAGTTTGTGCTGAATTTGCAATAATATGAAATGAAAGATTGGGCTCTTTTTTGATGAATCGATGAAGGTGTTAGAATTTTGTGGTATAGATTTGGTAGATGCCCACTATTTCATTTGTAGAGTCTGTGTTTCTCTTTCTTGTGTGCTACGACTTCTTAATCTTGTAACCTTTTCTCATCATTCATTTAGTAGGTTTATATTTTTATTTAGATGAGATTGAGTGCAATTATTGTGTTCCTTCCATCAAACAATATTTCTAACCTACAATCTATAGAGACTAGATTTTATGGAGTGGTGCAAGTGGTGCTTGAGATTGGGCTCAGTATCTTTTTGCAGATTTGTAAGTGCAAGTAATAGTAAGCTTAAGGTCTATTTTTTTGTAAGATTAAATTTAACAAGGTTAAAATTGATAGAGATATTATTTTATTGAAAATTGTGAATGATGTGAAATAAAGTTAGTTATTATATTGAGATATGTGAGGGATGTGATATAAAGTTAGTTATTATGTTGGAATATGTGAGGGATGTGATATAAGTTAGTTATTATTTTAGTAATGTGTGTAGGGTGTGAAATAAAGTTAATTTTTAATATTAAATTTTATGTGTGATGTGATATACCTGGTTAAAATTAAACTAGGTTAACTTTCAACAGCTAAATAAACGGGGCCTTAGAGTTATAAATATACTTGCCAAACATCATAGATATAACTTAAATTACTGGTCTGATAGAGATTGCTATATTGTTATTGAGCTAAAAGAGATACTTTTATTTTCCCAGTAGTTGCAAGTCCATAATAACATAGATATTATGTAAAGGAGAATCACTGAAACTGATCATAGTAAAATAATTTATAAGTTCATAACACAAGGGTGGGTCTTTTTTTGTGAAAAAGTGGCATTGGCCTTTCATCACTAGAAAAATAAAGCTACAAAAGTACATCATATGTGGTCTTTCCAAAGAAGGTTACAAAAAATCCTTGGGGAGGGTCATTCCCCTCTCCCAAGTGAAATTTTCAAACGTGGCTACATGTGCCAAAAATCAGTAGTACAATTGGCACTCTTGTTTGTATGATAAATTTTGCTAAAGAGAAACAAATGAGAAGCTTTAAGATGTCTTGGGCTATGGTGTGCGGCTCATTGCTAGTTGTGTTGTAGGTTATTGATCTCCACCAATATCTATAAGAGCTCCTTGGAGTCACTTTCTAGCTAGACCCCTTGGGAATGCTGAATTCCATGTTGTTGCTACCTTTAAGCCCTCCCAAGCTACCATTGTCTCATCCTTTAGGACTAAATCAGTGGTTAGCCTTCTGCCCTCTACCCGAACGAGTTGTTCAAACGAGTCCCTTAGAAGATGTCTTGCCCCATTGTGCCATATCCACAAACTGAATCATCCACATTGGCCTTCGGCCATCCAAGGTTGGGGGAATCCAAAACATTTTAGATGTGAGAGCTTGATGGATGGTGGTCATGTAGGCTTTGGATGGATCATGGTCAAGTGGCTTTGCCAAAGGCATGATGGTGTTGAGCACTTACGAGCTGTAGGGATGGGTTCAGTAGTATCTTGGCATTCCTTGCTCCGGAGCAGACATAGAGTAGGGCTAGCTTTATACTTGTTTTTAACTCTTTTCTGTTGGCTTTGGTCATCTTGTCCATGATGTTGAGTTTTTCATAAGGGTTGGTCTTTGCATAGTGGATAGGTTGCCTAATTGGCTAACTTTGACCTAGAGGTCTTGGATTCAAGCTAAGAACCACGGCACCTCAGTAAATCTCATTGAGTTGTCTCTGTCCTCATGCACTCTACAACATTGAGTAAACTCTATGACAAATTACATCATCACATATGTATTTATTATTTAATTATTTATGATTTCTTTTATTCTATATTTCTATTTAATGATTCAAGTTTGTTTTAAGACACTTCATGTAATTTATCAAAATATGAATTGATACTTGTGTTTTTAAACATATAATTTCTTTTTGTCTTGCTACTTCCATGTCTTGTATGTTAGAAAGTTTTATTGTGTCATATCGTGTCCGTGTTTCCCCTTGTTTGTGCTTTCTAGGTTTCAAATTTAGGGTAAAAAACTTTCTGTTATCCTCCCTAGAGTCCTCACCGATGGGAGATTCACTCTCTAGGCGTTACCTGTTATGAGTGCATAACATTTTGAAAGGGTGTAATAGTCAACTTGAACATGTGAGCTTGATGAATGGAGCAAAGAAAAGTGATGATACGCCACTTAAACCTAAAACACTTTAATGGTGAAAGTGTACTGCAGCTTTCATTCTTGTTCTGTCATTTGGCACCACTATTTTGCAGCTTGATGTTAGTTGCAGAGTTTTATCGTTGCAATTTTCTTAGCAGAGCCAACAGCTCCTTCAAGTTATTTGTTTTTGAGAAATGGCTTGCGGGAACTTTTAATTTAGTTATTTAGCTGATTAATTGCGACCATCTGCCATAAGTATTTTGAGCTTGATACTAGGCATGGAATAATATTTCAACATCAATGGGTAAATTTATTGTCTTAGCATCTCCAGTGGGTTATAAGATATTTGTTCACGTTATGCTATGTGTCATCTATTCCCTGGTAATGTTTTTCATGACACAGCAATTTGTGTTAAATTTACCATTGTTTATGAGATAGGAAACAAAGGAGCAATACCGGAACAAAAAATTGCTCAATGGTCTCTTACGGTTGCATCGTGAAGTGAGGTATCTGCTTTTATTACTCTTCGGCTATCGTGTTGCAGCATGATGTTTTAACTTAGAGCAGCAACTTCATTTTGCAGTCCAAGATTGGCAGCATATGCAACAGATTTCTCCTCCCAATATCCACAGCTTGTGCTTGGTTTAGGTGCTATTTGCAACCTTATCACATCTGCACTTGCTTTTTGGCCCATATTTGGTTGGATACCTGGCCTATTTCATTGTCTTCTTGAAAGTGTTCAAGCTACATCATCACTAGCCCTGGGACCGAAGGATGCTTGTAGTGTAGTCTGTTTGTTGGTATTTTCCCCTTCGTATATTTACATGCATTTTGATTTATGAATGAATATGATCTTAAACTAATTTGATTTTCATTGCCTGATCTGCTTCCATAAAGTTTGGTCGAATCTATTATGTTTCTCTGATACTTTTTTTTTCCATTTTTTATGCTTAGAGTGATCTTTTCCCTGAAGAAGGAATTTGGTTTTGGAGAAATGGAATACCTCCTTTGAGTTCTGTGAGCACTTTGAATATTGAGACATTATTAGGGATTGAAGTTGCAAAAGATATTCGCTGGTATTTACACCCTGAGCACCTTACAGTGCTGCTTGTCCGATTAACTCCTTTGCTTGAAAGGATAGCACAAATTGTCCTGCACTTTTCTTTTACTGTATGCCTTCATTCCTTATTGTGCAAATATGGCTGTATTCCTTGATGTTACTTTTACATTTCATTTCCCTTGTTGAATTTCTCACTATTCTTATCCAAGCAGACATTGACGGTAATAAAAGATATGCTTCGAGTTTTTATAATTCGAATTGCGTGCCAGAAAGTAGAATGTGCAGATGTGCTCCTGCGGCCTTTGATTTCATGGATTGAGCATACCATCAGTGAAGAAACTATCTCAGATATGGATATTTTCAAGGTGGTAATCCAGGTTTTTCTGTCATTTTCAAATAAACTGTCTTTAACATTCATTCATTTTTCTCAGGTGTATGGTTCACTTAATTTTGTTGCTAGTTTGTTGGAGCATCCACGTGCTAAGGTTTTTGGAAGGACAAACCCTTTTTTTGGATATTTGAAGGATAGTCATCTTCTTGTAATAACTACATTAGATTGGTACTTTCTCATTCAGGTATTGTTATTGAATACAAGTTCAATTATGGTTCTTGTACATGCGTTAAAGCGATGTGGCGATGCTTGGAATACTGATGAGAAAATGAATCCAGAGAACAAAATTTCTCACAAAAACCCAACATCAATTCTTTGCTGGTGCATGCCTCTATTGAAATCTTTGGCTTTAATATTTGAGCCACCATCCATTGAATTGGCTAAGTTGTATGATGAGTGAGTAATTGCTTAGAATCTTTCCTGTACTGTGCCGCATAAAAATTGGTTTTAAGCATGATTTTCTGTATGAATGCAGATACTCCTTGGGGGATATCAGTGACGAGTGTAGTTCGTCGATTGGGTGTCAACTACTAATGTTATGTCAGGTAAATGGTAGTTCTTTTTTCCCTTTAAATTTATAAATATTTTGTTGATATTTTTCTCTCTTAGTATGGACATACTTTAAACATATTCTTACTTGCTTTAGTGATATTCCTTCCTATCTCTAAACAGTTTTTGAATAAGTTGCCTCAACAAGTCAAATAATGCCTGGTGTCCTTTGGTAACTTGTGGTTCTTCTTTAGTTTGTTAAGGTGGCCCTATTCTCCCTAGTCCACAATCCAGGAAGATGAGTGATCAGTCCCTTGATGAATCTGTGGCTAAAACTCTTACTGTTTAACTAGCCAAAAGTATGAGAAGATGCTGGCCAGATAGGTAAGATGCACATCTCAAGCGAAGCAAGGATGTTTATTCACATTGCTGGATAAGAACTTCATCTGAATCTTCTCTAATCCTCTATATTCTTTGTAGAGTTTTGAGTCATGTTAAACACTGTCCCATATTCCTTTATTTTCCATCACTTATTGTGATAGGGGAGCCTTTATTGTTACTGGGTTTGGTGCCAGTCTGATTGCCTCTTTCCTGATCTTTTAGGCTAGGTTGCTTCAATTTGTCTTGGAGGTCAGTGGTGAGATTCATTAAACAGCATCTTCGTTTTTACTCGAGTAAGATTGCATTTGCGAATCATCTTTTGCTAGTTTATTCACCTTCTATCTTTTTTTATTTTATTTGAGTTTTTTGTTGGCCCAAGTGCTTTACTTTAAACAAAATTTATTGTGGACACGTTACAGGTATGTTTATTAGGGACATCTTAATACCAATTCTGCACTCCCCATTTAGATGGATTATTTTGATTAGTTTTGGTCCAGTAGATCGAGCCGGTTCTATCAATTTATTTTCAATTTAAATCAGTTTGGGTTGAATCAGTTTAGTTATGATCAGTTGACCTATGACTAGTTGAACCTATTTGACTAGGCCAAGGTCATGTATCATGCCTTGTATCATATCCTCATGTCTCCATGTTTTGTCAATGATTCTTAAGTGCTTATACAATATTGAGCAAAATCTATAGCAAATTACACTATCACATAATTTGACATGCCCTTCTACTACTCTGTCCTGTATTTTGAAAATTTATCATGTCGCTATGTCGTGTCATGTTTTGTATTTGTGTTCATATGTCGTGTTTGTGATTCGTAGAACTATGTCTATTGATGGGGACACATTTCATTAGTTTATTTTAGGCAAGGTCTGCTTTCAACTATCAAGATGAGACTATATTATTTTGATTAATGGACCAAAGATTTTGTACATATTGAAGTTGATTGAAGATTCCAAATCTCGACTATGTACTTAATTGGTGATTTGGACAACAATTGAAATTTGAGGGATCCATCATATTTAGTTGATTTTTTTTGTTTTTGCCAGGACCCTTGCAGTGAGGGTGGGTGGATTTTATTTATCCAACCCGATCGCAAGAATGTAGTAATGCAAAGAATGCAGATTAATCATGATAGAATTTAAGCTTTTTGTCAACAACTCAAAGACAGTGATAAGCAAAATAGGGAAAATAGGGTCACCTAGTCTTAATCCTCTGGAACTGTTTGCCCATTAATCAAGAAAATCAGGAGTTAGAGATGAAGTTTTAATCAGCTTAGTGAATTTATCAGAAAACCCAGCTCTTCAATATTTGAAAAATGAAGGCCCACTCCAAGTTATCATAAGCTTTCTCCATATCTAGTTTTAAAGCTAATTTACCACCTCTAATCCAAGAATTTATGGTATGGAACTTCTATTTTCCAAGAACATTATCAACAATACTTCTGTTTTGTACAAAACCAGATTGGCTGAAATAATAGTAAGAAACACAATGAAAGCCTTTTCACTAGGATTTTGGATAAAAATTATATTTTAATGTTGCAAAGACTGGTGGGTCTGAAATCCTTCCAGCTTCTCACCTCCTTCCCTTTAGGAATAAGTAAGAAAAAGTATTCGCATGTGCTTTATTCAATTCATAACCAGAGAAGAAACTTTGTGTGGCTAGGAGTAGTTATGCTAACTGCTACCATTAGTCTACCTATTATGATAACAGGACAAGTTAGGGCATCCTCCTAGAGAAAGCACTACTTCTTTGCGACTCTCTAGTTATGTAGCAGATCCTATCCTCATCGAAGAATAAGAGCTTGACGAGTATGATAAATGTGAGATTATTGATATCGAGCATATTAATATGATTATATATTGTAATTAGAAAGATAATATGTGACTCATAGGGTGACAATGGAATTTTGTAGTTGTCATCTCGGAACGAGGTCACGAGGCATCATTTTTGCATGGGATGAAAACAAGATGTCAACTAAAGTGCTTTTCGAACACTAGCAAGTCATTATAGTTGAGGCAACTATTGCCGCATGGGGTCGCTAAAGCAATTTACATGACTAATAAAGAGACCTGTGCCTAGGTACATGTGAGATTGTACAATTGTTAGAAAGCAAAAGGAAGTTTGTAGCATCTTCTATGATACCAGGTGTGGGCGGCACTCGGCCATCCGGATTTTTACGGGCCGCCGGGGGCACAGCAGACGTCGCTCGACGTGCGGCGCTCTTCTAGCCGCTGGACCCTACCTCCGGCTGAGCCGTTTCCAGGGCTGGCAGGCTGTTAAGCAAAAAAGATAACTCTTCCCGAGGCCCCCGCCGGCGTCTCCGGACCGCCTCACGTTGTCGTCCGCCGCCACATCCAGGCTCGGGAATTTTAACCCGATTCCCTTTCGAAGCTCGCACACCACGCGGCGCTCTCAGACGGGTCTCCCCCGTCTACATGTGTTTGCTTTAGGAATTGAAGCTAGGCCCTATTAACAAAGGTTCTCTGCTTGATTGTTGCATTCTCTCTCTTATACGATGCCCTCTTTTACACTTTGGGTATTTCTTTGGTGAGGACTTTCTTTCCTCCCCCCCATGTCTAGTACTTTTTCGAAGCTTTTCTTGATGAGGTAGTGTCTATTGGGCCATCAACATTAATTAACTATCCTCACTAGGGAAAATCTAGTGGGCTTTTGCTGGTATGTTGGGCCCATTTAGGGCATCTATATGGAGATTGATGTTGCATATGCTTAGGACATTAGTTGCTATGATTTTGGGGGTGGGTGTGAGCTTCTTATGAACCTTGTCATTTCTAGTCCTCTAACAATAGCATAAAATTATTCCTTCCATGTTGATTCTGCTGTCACTACATTCTTTTCTTGGTGAGCTTAGCCATCATTTGGACCCTTTATTCCCATGAATTATAGGTTGAATCCTTAATTTCTAGCACCAGTGTCGTGAGGAAGGGTGGTTGGTCCCTTCAAATTGTTGCTTACACAAAATAGTTGCTTTATTTTTTTGGTGTTTCTATTGCTTATTTGGGTCGACTATATGGTTTAGTTTGTGGATCTAATGTATGGATTTAGTAGAACCAAACTGACTCGATTTATATAAGTGGTAAAATACAAACCTTTGAAATAATTTTTATCAATCAACCTTATTTAATTTTTTCATTATTTAATTCTAAAAAGGATATCTTTGAAATCCCATTATGCGATATTAAACTAAGGGGGCATTTAGTTTAATGTTATCTTAATATTATTTTTTGTTATCTAAAGAAAGCAATTATTTGATTCTATAACATGTATTGATAATCTTCTAAATAATTATAAAATTATTACTCAAAAGATGACATCTAAATATCATGAAATATAGATTACTTGATATAATACTAAAATAACACTGAATCAAACGGCCCCTAAGTATTATATCTTAATGTTAAAAGTTTATTTTTTAAAATTCGTGATTAATTTTTTGGTTATACATATATTACCCCAATCTATATTCTACCATCTTTTAATGTCTCTAGCTTTACCATATGCATTCTCTCATTAAAAAAATTATATTGAAATATTCTGATTATGATATTTATGTCTTGCATTAAAAATTATTTATTGGTTCCGACCAAACCCGAACCCAATCTGAACCCAATGGATCTATGGATGCATGGGTCAAATTCGGAATTGACTTGGCTTAGGTCGGGTACATAACATATATTGAACCAAATCAACCCATGCACGCCCCTAATGCATCCCATATTTACTAAACCCCCCAAGCATATTAGCCTCCAAATATAAGAGTCTCCTTGTCTAGTTTTAGATGTGTTGGTGGCAGTGTTTGGCTTGAAAACTGTCTTCAGATACGATCCACCTTGTCAACATATTTAGTTGCATGTTTAACTATCAGGAATTGGCCATACTTTTAATTTATGGATGTCCAACCTTCCCTTACATTTTGGTTTCCAGACCAATTCCCATGAAACATAATGCATTGACGTAGGTTTTGCATGTCCTCTCTATATGAATGTGCAAATTAGCTTCTCAATGGCCTTCAATACACTGTTTGGAATATAGATGTAAAAAAATGTGTAAACTGATATTGAGATAAGCAAACTATTGATTAAAGTGACGCCTTCCATAGATATGCTCATATTCCCATGAGTTGACTCTGTTTGTGACTGCAGCTATGATGGACATGAAATCATATTTTTCTGGCATATGTTTGGTGAGCCCAATGCTGATTCTCTTGCATACCAAAGCACCTCCTTATTATTGCCTTCCTATTTTTTGTGGTAGTTGGGCTTAAAATAATGAAAGATTTATTCAACTTTACCTTCTGTCTTGAAATGTCATAATAGTATCCAAAATTCTCTTCAACAATCTAGTTGTTGAGGATGTTACTTGTGCAAATAGCTGGAGATCATCCACAAACATTAAATGTGAGTAGCTCTTTGGTTGACAATTTAATACTAATCAAGGTTTTCCTCAGCAACTCCCTGTGCATCAGCATAGAGAAAAGTTGAGCTGAGAATAAAGAAATAGAGTGAGAAAGGGCATCCTTGTCTTAGTCATCTTTTTTCTTAACGAACAAGGCATATCTTGGTTCTCTAATGCACATGCTAGTCTATTGTCTCCACTTCTAGAATTTCATTCTTGTAAGCATGCCCTATAGATAGTCTTGATTAACTTTGCCATAAGCTTGTTTCTTATCGATCTTGATCACCATGAATCTATCCTTGATTTTATATGTTGCAGTCTATGGATAATCCTTGGGCAAGGATTGTGTGTGGTTACTCTGCCTAGCACAAATGCTCCCTACTCCAATGCAATCAAAGGGATATTGTGAGGCTTCAATCTTTGGACCAAAATCTCATCTATGACCTTGTAGATAGAATTGCATAGGCTTATTGGTTTAAAGTGCTTGGCTTGGTCTGCATTATTGATTTTGTGTATCAGTACTACCACAGTGTCCTTCCAAGCTTGTGGCATCTCTCCTTTGTCAAAGGTGTGATGAAGAACCATAATTACATCCTCTTTAACCATGGTCCAATAAGCTTTGAAAAAGTTGTGAGTGATGCCATTTAGTGGCTTTGTATAGCTCATTCACAGGGAGTTGCAGAGGAGAGTGTGAATAGTGTGGTTGATTATATAGCTCATGTAGCCACAGTCGATGATCTTGTTTGGGACAAGGGAATGCCCTTTCCCAGAGATTTCCATACTATCCTCGACCAAGATATGTCCTGGTGTATTGTTGGACTTGATTTTTGTTTTGTACAAGACTTAGGCTACTTTTCAGAAAAAATTAACCAGGTTATTTTAGTTTTCTTTCTGTGAAAATCAAGCACATGAGAGGTTTTTCGTGCATTTTTTATTTCAAAGATGTTTCATATACTGCATTCAATATGCAATCACGCTAAAGGGTTTTCTGTTTGACTTTGTCATGGATAGTGT
This sequence comes from Apostasia ramifera, assembly GCA_019297695.1. NCBI lineage: Eukaryota > Viridiplantae > Streptophyta > Magnoliopsida > Asparagales > Orchidaceae > Apostasia > Apostasia ramifera. Next base: position 176,157 of record JAEMOT010002238.1, read on the forward strand.
AAGACTTCTCACTTTTGTTTTGCATGCTTTATGTTATGTATTCTACGCTTTTATAGCTTGAGAAATGTGCAAAGTAGGTTAGTTTACGATGTAGTTCACTATATTTTATATTTAAGTTAAAATATTAAGCATAGCTAAATTGGTTGTCCTTTCATTTCGTAGGTTCTTCCAGTTGGAAGAGAATTGTTAGCATGTCTGGTTGCACTCAAGGAATTTACTTCTTCCAGTCTTGGTAGAAGGGCTCTTGAGTACATCTTTTCTCAGTTTCAAACATCAACTAACGAGGATCATAAGAGTGATGAAAAGGATGTTGGAGATTTTGCTATTGACAAAACTGATTGGAGGTCCTCTCCACCTTTTTTACATTGCTGGAGGAAGTTATTGAGTTGCTTGGATTCTGAAGATGATGCCTCAACCTTTGCTATTGAAATAATTTATGCATTGTCGTCTTGTGCTCTACACCTTTGCATAATAAAAGAGTAAGTTGATTCTAAGCATAGTTCGTCCTATTTTCTTTTCCTCGCAGCAAAAAGTTTAACGCATCCTAAATTTGGAAAAACATTTTGGAGATTCATTTGTTGATAATTAGTTTATCAGTAATGTCTTCAAAGTCTTTCTAGTCTATGTCCTTGTATGGGATTGGCCTGTATGTACTGGATGTTCTCTCTTGATTCACCTATATTTTTGTTGTGTGTTGCTTTTGATGTAAGAAGTTTGATTGATATTGTCATAAATTCAAAAAAATCTTTAAAAAAAATTATAGTAGGGAAGCTCTTTGATGGGTGTTGACGAAGAAGGTTATGTCCATTAGATGCATTATTAAATACATATGATGGACTAGCAACTCATGTGAGAACTATTGATAGCAATTCGAAATTACTCCCTATTACATTTTGACTGCACAATAGTTTTGTTTTAAATCTGCATGTGTTTTCTTCAGTGATATAGGAGAGATTTTACGGCAGATATCCTTTTCAGATGATATAGTTATAATAAATGAGACCCATTAAGGAGTTACTCAAAATATGGAATCTTGGAAAAGCAAAGGGATTCAAATTTACTATACAGCAAAGTACATACATTGTAGGTCTAGTGATCCTGAAGATTAATTGAGGTGAGATGTGAATGCAGGTGATGCTTATATCAGGTTGAAGGGAAAATTTTATTGGACTGTCTTCCATCCTTATATGCTGAATGGAAATGTAGGGTAGTAAAGTGGTAAAAAATACATTAGTTTAGCTGAGATGTAGATATTCAAGTGGCTGGCTAGTCACTTTAGAGTGAATTACATTAGAAATACTTATATCAAGAAGATGGTAGTGACGGTCCCTCTAAAATTAAGATGTGGGATATACTTAAGGTTGTGTGGGCATATCCATCATTGTTCCTAGAGGCCAATGTGCATAAATAAAAAGAGGTCTATAAGAGAGGGAGGGAGACCAAATATGATTGCGGATATGGTTTTAAAATGTGATCCATTAGCACTTTCCAACTATGTCATAGAAAAGAACTGACTCTACTGGTTTGGGATAAATGTGTTGTTATTCTTGCTGTAAATACATAGAGTTGATTAAAACGTAGAGTTTGAATGTTTTCTTGTTGCTGCTCTGTTATAAGCTTGAAGTGCTTTTTTTTCTTATAATATTTTTTGTCATTGAAGTCCATTAATGCTTCGTTTCTTTATAGTTTTGGAGGCATTTCGTTGTTGAAGTTTCTCTTTGGCCTCCCTTATACTTCAGATAGTGCTGCGCTGTCTTCTGATGAAAGATCCAAAGATGCGCTCGAGTTGTTACGACAAATTCAACAGAAAATGCTTATGGACAATTTTGCATCTTCAACTACAAAACATAATTTGCTTCAGGTATTGATACTTTTTGAAGTTGTCTCACTTATTGTGATTCCATGAAACGAGTGATTAATTGGTTATCATGTAGGTTAAGACTTTAGTGAAATCCGTGCTTCTTCTCTTGGAGACTCCTCTAGTTTCATCAAGTAAATTAGAAGAAAATCCAAATGAGGCTTCCCATTCAGCTACTATTGTTGATTGCTGTACGGAAACCACTTCATTACTTCTTTCTACTGTAGACATTACTGCTATCGATGTTGAAGCTTCATTTTCACATATCTGGAAGTTGAATGAGGGCATAGAAAGAGACAGTGAACCATGGTCACAGGTAGATCTTGCAGAAACGTTCATGTGGGAGTGCCCTGATTCTGCATCTGAGAGGCCACTTCCAACAGCTTCAGCTGGTAAGAGAAAAATTACTTCAGCTGAAGTTTCTGCTAAACGCACTCGAGATGGTTTAGTGGCAGATGCTGCTGGCTCAAATGCATTTTCTCGAGGCACTGCCACTTCGATCATCCAATCCATCCCTAGTCGCAGGGATACATTTCGACTACGAAAACCTAATACCAGCAGACCACCATCCATGCATGTTGATGATTATGTTGCCAGAGAAAGAAATATTGATGGTTTAAATAGTAGCTCACATGTGAGTTCTTCACAGCGTGGAGGCTCAAGTGGGAGGCCTCCATCAATCCATGTGGATGAATTTATGGCTAGGCAGAGGGAGCGTCAAGGTACAACGTTTCTTAGTGTAGGTGAGGCTGCCCAAATCCGGCAAGCAACTTTTGAGAATCAAACTGATAGCAGTAAACTGGACAAGTCACGGCAGTTAAAAACTGATCTTGATGATGACCTTCAGGGGATTGACATTGTGTTTGATGAAGAATCAGGATCAGAAGATAGATTACCATTCCCTCAACCTGATGAGAATCTGCATTCTACCCCTCTTATCATGGGAGGAAGTTCTCCAGGTTCTGTTGTTGAGGAAACAGAAGGTGATATAAATGATGGTGCTGAGGATTCTCAGGTAGGTAGTTCAGTACCATCTGAAGAGGTTGAGTCACGTTCAGAGACTAGCTTGAAGAGATCTTTTCAACCTGAATTAGTAGTTTCTGCAGATGTGAGTATTTCTTCAGAGAACAATGCGGCATTTGTTAGTGCAGAAAAAACATTCTTTGCTCAGAAATCTGAGGTGTTGAAGAACTTGTCTCTCCAAGTGGCTTCCAGAGGATTTGAAGTTCCCCTGGCTGAGAGCAGTTCTGTTCTTTCGAGTTTGTTAAATCCTAGTTCTGCACCAACCATTCAGCCATTGCTTGCACCTACTTTCCATCAGAGAGATAACGTACAGAAAACTACTTCTGGTACTTTGCCATCTGGATCTTATGGGTATTACGAACATAAAGTTCCCATCAATCAACCACCATTACCGCCAATTCCTCATCCGAATGTTTCTACTATGTCAACCCAGAGTATGGAACCTCTATCGGGTTTTTCACCATTTATACACCATATGAGAGAAATGCAGGCCCCAGTTCTTTCAGGATATCCTGGACAGCCTTTTAATGTCAGTGGTGCAACAAGTCTTCATGTAGGAAATAGCAGATATTTTCTTGTCTTCCATAATGTTGATTATTGCTTTCACTGGTTCTTTTCTGGCTCAACTCTGCTTTACCTATGCAGGTTCAGTTGGAGAATGCACCATCTGTGAGCTCATTAGTGCCATTATCTCAACCTCTTTCTGACAATAAACTTTTGTGGAAAACAGATTCCCCTACCAGTACTAATATCTCTACACGGACTACACCACCACTCCCCCCTACTCCACCTCCATACTCTACATCGTTAACACAATCAACTCCAAATTTCAGCTCTCAATCTTCGTTATATATGCAGTCCACAAATGGAGCCCCTGTTACTGATCTCGGGATCTTCTCTGCTTCAGGAGCTAATATTCCTTATTCGCTTCCACCATTTACACCATCAATGCTAGTTAGTCGACCAGGTGTTGGTGGAGCTCTTTTCGGCTCGCCTTCCCAGCAGCATGGTCCAAATCCAACTGGTATTTCGCAGCCTTCCCCGCAGCTTTCTATTCAGTCTTTGCAAGTACAACCACCTCCTCCACCACCTCCTCAGCCACGCCCTCCTCACCCATCTCAGAACGTTGCCCTTCCTATTCAAGTTCCACAGCCACGTTTTGAACAAATGATGTCACTGCCACAGGGCTCCATTCAACTCCAGATGCAGCCCCTTCAACAGCAATTGCATATGCCTCAATTACAATTTTTTTATCCCACCCAGCAGCAAGAGCAGTTGCCACATTCCATTCAGCCACCTCTCGAAGCACAAGTAAAAAATTCCACTCAAGGAACGGACATTACAGCCCAGCAGCAAAAGGATTCAGGGATGACACTACAGGAATACTTCTCTTCCCCGGAAGCCATTCAGGTGAGGATCTACTGTATGAATGATTTACATACATATCGTAGTAGACTTATCTCTTATATATTAAGAATATTAATCATGAGATTTACATTGTGCACATTCAAAATCAGTAAGTATTATGTTTTACGTGCTTCCTGTGTTTGTTATGTTATTATATTCAAGTTAGCTCTAATCTTGGTTTTTGTAGAGATTTGGCTTTACATAGATCTGAAAATTCTATGCATCACACAATAAACTTGAATAAGTACCAACGTCACACCATTCAAATGTGGTTAATATTTATCTACGTGTTGAAATTGTAATATTTATGTGTTAGACGACTTAAATGTTTACAGTATGAATTTAATAGTTTAGTAGTTCATATGTAAAATGGTAAAAATATTGTATCATCCATGTAATCTCCCATTCAGTATGTGGTCCATTGTTTTGATCTCTGGAGCGTATCAAAGTTCTGCTTCCTTGGATTGTGTACTGACAAGGGTCTAACCTTTGAAACAATCGATGAAATCTGGGTTAAAACTCAATGATGACCTTTAACTTCTTATGTGATTCTCCTCATTTGGTTGCAGTCCTTGCTAAGTGATCGGGATAAACTTTGCCAGCTTCTGGAGCAGCATCCAAAATTGATGCAGATGCTTCAGGTATGAAATAATCATTAAACCTTGCTTGATTTTACGTTTTACATAGCAGTTGGCAAAGTTTGTTTCTCTCTTTGCACTCATTATTGCAGCATCTTTTACCTTTATTTTTTGAATAGAACAGTTAATATAACAGACACTTGCGCTTTATTGTCACTTATCCTGAAGGTGATCATGTTTGAATTGACATTAGGTATATGCTGGAGTCCAGCATTGTTTTTATACTGTAATTTCTGATTAACTTTTTGTTGCCTCTTAAGTTTTTTTCATATCCATTTCTCTTCTTTTCTATCTTAATGATTTTATCTGTTCACCTCAAGTTGGATTTTCTCCTTCTATTATATTTTGTTGAAATCACCTAATTTTATGTTCTTTAATTTTTTTAAGTAAAATGTTTACTCCTGCACTTTCCTCAATTTTAGCATATTTCTGTTTCTTCTTTTATCCTGCCAGACTTCCCTCTTTAACTTGTTGCGACATCTATTTTGGTTGCTCTCATGGTCTTTATTACCCAACATTAAGATATAAATAATAAAATTATCTTATTGATGTTTCATAAAATGCCTTTTAAGCATTCAAACATAGATTCCCTGCTTAGCCTCTTAGCTCTAACTCTATTGTTGATCTTTGAATGCACGTGATTTCTTTGAATAATGTATAGAATTTTCTAGAAATATTCATACTTCTGTATCACTGTTAACTGATGATGTCAGTGTTTTTGTAGTCTCATTAACTGGTGTTAATTTTATGAACTTTCTAAGGACTCAAAGCCTTTCTTTATCTGGGCTAAGTTATTTTTTATTTATGTTAAAGATAATTTTTAATATGATATTTTTGTTTTGAGATTTTTGAAACATTTGAAATAAAGATAATTTTATTTTAGGATGTGTAGAATGAGATACAAAATTTTGTATTTTAAAATTCATATGAAATAAGTTGATTTTAATATTGAAACTTGTGTAGGATTTGAAATATTATTAGTTTAATTTTGAAATTTATGTGTGATTGATTTAATTTTAAGCTAGTTAATAGTTAATCTTGGTAAACAATCCTTATTATTTTATTTTCCTTCTTATTTATTCATATTGTGGAATTAAATTAATGAATTATATTTTAAAACTTTAAGAAATGGTGATAAAATATAGATTATATCGTGATACTAAAGTATCATAGAATTTGTTTGGTTATGCTAGATAGATCTACTATATAAGTTATTCATTTGTTGAAAGATTTTAATAGAGATCTCTAAGGAGAGAAAAGAAGTTTGCATTTGGTCTTCATCGATTTAAACAAAACTTGTGAGAAAATTTCAAGTATTTTAGAGAATTTTAGAAAAGAAAAGAATTTGTACTACATCAAGTTAATAAAGACATGCATAAAGAGATTGTTATTTGTGTTCAAACACAAAAATTTTGATTGAAAATCTTTTTTATTACAATTGGATTACATCAATACTCAACTTTAAGTCTATATCTATCTGCATTTGTTATAAAAGTCTCAAGTAGATTATTTAAGAAAATATGCTTTGATATATACTTTTTATAGATATTCTTTTTATTAATAAAACTAAAGATGATGCTAAATTAAAACTAGAGTTATAGAAAATATTTTAGAATCTAAAGGTTCTAATCTTAGTAGATCAAAAATTAAATATATAAAATAAAAATTTAATAAAGGTAGAAGCACTTGTATTGTGGAGGTGACAATTAGTGATATGTTATCAATAAGAGTAAGTAGTTTAAATTTTAGATACTTCAATTCAGTCATATAAAATTATGGTAAAATAGATAGTGATATTATTAGGATTGATAAAGTGGAGAAATATATCTGATATATTATACTTAAATTTAAAGATAAATGTATAGAATAATAATAAGATTAGCGATATTATATAGTGTTAAATGCTAACTTACAAAACATTTACATGCAAATAAAATAAGTGCTGTAAAAATGATGATGCTAAGATATCTTAGTATACACGAAAAGGTATGATAAGAATAAGTATATCTGAGAGAAGATTATAGTAGCCTGAATTGAGAATAAGTTTAGATAGTCAGATAAAATGATGAAAATGAAGACAAAAAAAGGCTAGGAACTTTAAGAAATGATCTTACATCTATAAAGTATAAGTACAATATAATACGAATACGATATAAATACGGCGATACAATAACCTTAAAATAAGTTGGATACGGATACGTTAAGATACAGCTATGACATAAACTCAAATATACTGACCTAATCAAAGTAGATGTATGCCTTTCTCTCTGACTTAATAAATAGATAAAATAAAAAAGACTGAAGTCTTATCCTTTTCGCAATACGAGCTTGGTTAAAGTAAAGAAAAAAATGTGATTAGCGTCCAACTGAAGTAAAGATAATGTACCGATTGAGCTAAAAAAAAATAGCATCACTGACATCTGTAAGACCATGAAAAGGGATCAACTAAAGTAGATACAATAGCTTATGGATACCAAATCCTTTTTGCTACTAAAACACCAGCGTGCGTGAAGCTCTTTGCAATCACAATTGCGTGAGCTCAGTATATTGCTCTCCCAATTTTAACATCTGAGTCTATGCATGACTTATGTTTTATGTATGAAACAATTTTGTAATTTTATTGTGTAGGCTGGACCGATTATTTTAATATTTTTTTCTCTAATTAGAAGTATCAAACTAGTACCGGATTTTTTAAAAATAAAAATTGATACATCACGTGACGTATCGGATACATATCGGTGGAATATCAGTGCACGAAGTATTATTGCTTTATAGTCTTACTTGGTGCTAGATAATAAATTATTATTTGACAAAGTGTAATGAAAAAAAAATAATTCATATAATTAAATTCTGCCTTGTGGAATAAATGTTTGCTTATTCTTTTCGTATCACTAATCACTGTATATAACTCATCAACAAATAATCTATGCAAAAATGCAGAAATGATAAGGATAAAAAAAAAGAGAGAAAAATAGAAAGAGAAATAACTAATATATATATATATCATTTCTATTAGTATTCCATGTTTTTTTTTCTATTAGTATTCCATGTTAAAATTGTTTCAATTTAATAATTTGTACATTTTACAGGAGCGCCTGGGGCAGTTGTAGCGATGAAACTTGAGGGCTGCAAATGACTACCGGTTCGTGGGATGCAGCTGTTCAAAATTGAGATCAAGAATCAGTTTATATGCTAATTTATTTATCCATGTAAAATTGTTAATCTGTTCAATGTATGTGAATAGCTGTTAACATAAAGTAGGATTACTAGCATGTTCCATGAAATTATTTATATTTTGCCATTTTTTCATGGATATTTATGTAATATTAGTTATTTTGTATTGTATTTTTTCTTCAGATTTTATATGGTAGCATCATTAAAACAAACTTTTTGTTTGAGATGGCTGCTAGTTCACAAATATTTATCCATTTTCGTAGCATTTTTTTATAGCATGCCAAAAAAAAATAGAGAGCTCAATTTATTATTTTCATTACTCACTAGACACGTTTATCACCTTCACAACCATCTTAACCTTGAATTTTTTAAGGCTATAATATAAATAATGAAAAACCAAGACAACTAGTATAGTTGAATTTTGATATTGTACTTTTTAAAATATGTTGGTCAAATTTATAAATTTTTTTAAATATGTATATTGAAATAACAATCTAAAAATGTATACAATTGAAATTAATCACAGAAATATTAAAGTGACGTTTGGTGTTTTGTTATTATGATATTATATCATATTATTAAAGAAAAATAAGTATTTAATTTAATGATATATGTTAAAAATTTTATAAAAAATTATAGAATTATTATTTAAAAAATATTAAAATAATATTTAATTATACTAATATTAATATAAAAGTAGTTTAAGAGTAAATATCTTAATATCCTTAGTATATCGCGTAAATGTTCACTAAAAAAAAATATGAATACTTTATAAAGTATGTACATAATATAAAGAGAAAGGGGAAGATGGAAGAGAGAGTGTGTGCAGAGTGAAGTTAAGAGAGAGAGAGAGAGAGAGAGAACAGAGAACAGAAAATGTTCTTCAAAACCTTCGCTCTCTTCCGTTCCATTATTTTAATTTTGCAAAATAATGCTACATAATTCAATAAAATGACTAAAAATTATCTAACATCATTTGATAATGTTTTTGTCTAATGAATATGAGCATTGTCTTAGAAATGATGTGCTTATCTATTGGACAACTATTGACGTAAGATGTAGGGGATCCCAAGGAATATCAAAAAGAAAGAGAGTTCGAGGAGACGGCGACGCGCAGAGGGGTAAGCCTGTTAACGGAGGCTTAAGGAAGAAAGAGAGAGAGAGTTCGGGGCACCTAGAAGAACACACAGAAATTTAAGGTGGTTCAGGGAGGAGGCCCCTTACGTCCACCGAACGATCAGCGAAGGGATTTCACTAGAGTAAGAGGGTGGCCGTGAAGGCTTAATACAATATTTGGAAGAAAGAGAGGAAGGAAAAGCTCCTCAGTTGGGGCTCTAATACAGTATGAATGAGAGAATCCGAATAGCTGCTTGCCCTTTGGTTGCTCCCCTTAATCTCCTCCTCTTCTTGTCTGGGGACTGTTCCCCGATATTTGTAGGCGATGGAGTGCGTAGCTTTATCCTGATTTTCTGGAGGAAAGGAGGTGGACAAGCTCTAGGTTCGCGCCGCTTGTCGGCCGCCGGAGGGGCCAGAAGTCGCGAAAAGAGGATGCTATCTTTTAATACTGGTACTTCTTCTGGGGATCCGTGATAGCTGGAGCATGCGGATCCTTGATTTGCAGGTCTGAAAAAAGTGCCTCGTACGGGGAACGACGCGGTTGGGTCAAGCTGATTGTGATAGGCGCCGTGTTGTAATATCATCCTCGACGTTACCAGGGATGGTCCTGGCTCGTCGTGGACGAGGCTTGGTTGAACCCTCGTGGCTGAAGTTTGACCTGGTAAAAAACTGTGAGAACAGATAGATGAGTTAGCAAATAAATAAAAGAGCTGGAGGCAAGCCAGGCGCCACGTGTACGGCCGGGATGCAGTGCAGGAACAACGTGTTAACATCAGCTCCCCGCATTGCTAGGGCGCGAATATTAATATGGGTCCTGAAATACGAACCATCGCGATGGTGGAAGCGCTGCCCGAGGCCTGCTAGGATAAGATGGAGGCGGCGCTTGTCGATTCGTATTCTCTTCCTTTGGCCTCCGAAAATTTCTACAAGAGAGAACCGTTAGAGAGATGGCGGAGAGGAGGAAGTGGTGACCCTAGCAGACATCACAAAGAAGAGAGCCAGCGATCCTCCGGCTGATGTTCCTCATCCTGAGAAAAAGAGGCTACTGGCGTTATCTGAAGGATCGCCGGTTTCGGCGACATCGGTTCGTGTTGAGGCATCCCAAAAGGAAGAAGTGGGAGCCACAGTTGTGAATCTGGAGGCGGAGTCTCCATCAGTTAAGGTTGCAATTGTTCTGGCGCAGACGCTGGAGTCTGTATGTGAGTCGGCGGGTGTGGAGGCCACAGAGGTGGTGGACGTTTCTGATTCTCCGGTCAAGCTTCCTCCGAAGGCTAGAGAACTGAAGGAGGTGGCTCTGGTGAGCAAAACAGCTGCTGGAGAGAAACTGGCGCCTGAGAAGATCTTGCTCAAGGACGAAGAGATTGAGCGGCTCTTTCCCAGGTTTGGGGCTCCTGCAGAGAAGAAGTCACCTCTGGTGGTTTGCGGTCCTGCCCCTCTCGTTATACCAACTCCTCCTGAGAAGAAAAGGAAGCCCCTCTTCCCTTCTTTCCTTCCAGCGAGCCTTAGGAATGACGAGAAAAAGGAGAAAAGGGGAAGGAAGGAAGAGGGTAACAAGATGGAGGAGGTGAATAAAAGGAAGAAGGACGTGCTTTCCCAGGTTGCTCCTGAAAGCACCCCTGGCATTGAAGGGCCAGCAGGTGAGGTGGAGGGAGTGATTAAGAGGAAGGAGAGGGTTCCTCCAGCTGCCCCCAATGTCACCCCCCACATTGGGGGGACATGAGGTGTGCTGGGAGAAAGGCTGTTCGAAATAAGAAGGGAGGAGGAGAAGATCCTTGGGAGTACCTCCAAGGTTTCGGAGGTAGTAAGATCTCTGAAGGGTAAGGAGGAAGCGGAGGCTTGCCACCTTCAAAGGATAGAGGAGTTGGAGGGCGCTTTATTGCAAGTCACAAAGCGTTCCCAAGGCGACCACAGGGAAGAGCTAGGGAAGCTGTATAAATTGGAAGACAAGTTAGCTTCCCTGGCTCTGAGTAACGTGGAATGGGCTAGTAGAAGTGAGGCTGCGAGGGGGAGTTTCATCGCAGCCTATCGGATGTGAATCAAGCCCCATTCTGCTCATGTCAAAGACCTCCAAAAAAGGATAAGGGATTTATATGATAAGAAGGAGGCTTTGAAAGAAGAAAGGAGCTGGCTAAGGGATGAGGTTGCCAAGGCCAGGGAGGCACTGTCGGGGGTGAGGGAGGTGGCCTCCGAAACTCGTCGCCGGGAGGAGTTGCTGAAGTCCGAGATTCACTCCTTGCGGGCCTTGGTGGAGAACAGCTCCAGATGGCAGGGACGACATATGGAGGATCTGGAAGAAGCGTTGAGGAGGGCGATGAATATCGTCAGCGCCTCGCCGGTGGGTCACCATGTGAAGAATCAGGCGGGTTTTGATGTTCTTCTGTAGACATTGGTTGAAGTAAGTATTTTGAATCAGGAAAACATCGGAAGTCCTGCGGTTCTTCTCTTTTGTGGTTCTAAGGGACCAGACAGGTTTTTCGACGCTGGGAGCCACTGCCCAAAGGAGGTTCTTCCATCAGGGTCCTACGTTGGCTGGGGATATCATCTGTCTACCCTACGTAGGAGTCCTGAAGAAGGCCAAATCACTCCCCTTGAGGCCAGATGGCTAGGCCGGGGTGCTCCTCTCGAAGCCCAGCAGCAGGATCAGCCAGGGAGCCAGAAGTGATTTGCCTCCGTCCTCAGCTAGCTTCCCAACCTTATCATCAACGTAATATTTGACGGAACCATAGTTGAGGAGAGGAGTCCTAGTAGCTCCCGGGCGGTCTGTTCCCTGTTGTTAGGAGAGTAATAGATTGGTCTCAGAGAGGGGGGTTCCCTCGTGCCTGAGGTCAATACCATTACTCTAAGTGTCTAAGTTCTGAAGCCTTGTATTTTCTTTATTTTTCCTGTGCTCATGAGAAAAACATGTAAGAGAACAGAGAAAATGAAATTGTAATAAATTTTATCATTAATGAAATACATTTTTCTTTCAAAAACTAATTTTGGATGAATTCTGTTTGTGTTTGTCTTTTCTTCCGTGCTTGAAACAGGTACCACGAGATCAGAAAAGAGGGAACAGGAATTCATAAGTGTGAATTTATAAAACCAATAATAAATTCAAAGTAAAAAGAAAAATTACTATCCTCGTGCACGATTATAAAATATCGGACGATAGTAGTAAAGGGGATAACAGAATGCTGTTATGAGACGTCGCGCACGATTATGAACCATCGTGCATGACATACGACAAAACGGGGGGAAGCGACGCTTTGATAACCGTTCGCCGCTTCGAATTCCGAACTTGTCAGAAGATACGGACGGTCTAGCTGCGTCCGCACACTGATCGAAAAGATCAAACGGCCAGAAGATCAAAGGACACAGCTGTTTCCCATAAAAGGTTTCCTCAAGGGGCAACTGGAGTACTTGTTCGTCTTCAAATCCTAAGAGAGAAAAAGAAGATTTTGCCCCGTCCGCTGCGAAAATCAAGTCATGGAAGGAGGAGAAATCAAGTGGGCCGAGCTGGCCGATCAGTTTCACAAGGTTACTAGCTACCAGGAGAGTCTTCTGATGGAGCACGAAGTGCTCAACACGACCAGGGGTTTTAGGGGAAACCCCAACCTGACGATTATTCCCCCTACCGCTGATTTCTGACCGAACAGCCCTCCTGAGGGGGCGGTATGTGTGTACCGGGCACAGGTGGAGTACGACTTGATGCTACCGCCGCAATCGGAGTTCAAGGAGATTCTGAACTCATTTCGGATTGTCCCGGCGCAACTATCCCCCAACGCTATTGCCTATGTATATTCCTTCCTGAAACTGCTGCAGGCTCAAGGAATACCGTGGACCCTAACGCTGTCAGGAGCTTGTTCAGCTGGATGGTGGTGCTAGGGTACGGAGGGTGTTTGGCCCTGCGGTCAAAGATGAGGAAGGCGATATTTTCGGGGGCAAGTAGTTCCCACTCGGACTGGAGGGACTACTACTTCTTCGTCGGGGGGGATTTAGGGATCCCCTTGATGCCCGGTACATGCCCTCCTGAGATTGTGGGTGACGCCAAGTGGATGGCAGGGCAAGACACCCTAAGAAGTCTGGAGAGGTTAAAGGGGCAGAGCTGGCCCTTGAAGAACTTCCTCAGACATGTGAGGAACGATGTATCCCTACACGCCAAGGCGTTGGGGTATGTCATTCTTAAGGAAATCATCCCACCTCCTGGTACGGTTCTAATGAAGAGGGCCAGGAGGGGGCAGCCTCCTGCCACCCAACTCAGCAGAGAGATTACTAAGGTGGGGGAGGAAGAGGAGATAGGGGTTCCGGAGCCGGTCTGTGGCAGAACCGCCATCGATGTGGTGTCCTCTCCTAAGGATACCATAGACGATAGGAAAACCTTGGCTGAGCTGGGGTACACAGGAAAGGGGAAGGAGCCTGCGCCAGCCGTCAAGCCCCAGACAATCCCTAAGGGTGCCACAGGGATTGTTATAGGGGAAAAGGAGGAAGGGAATAGAGCCAACAGAGGCCAAGAAAAGGAGAGGATGGAGGGACCTTGTCTGGAGTTAGTTCTCAGGGAGGTTCCTGGAGAGAAAAGGGGTCCCATCGGAAGCACAGGCCTAGAGCCCCCATTAAAGAAGGCGAGAAGTACGGAGTAGGAAGGCTTTGTTGCCGGAGGAGAACATGACTGGCAGCGGAGCGTAGAGCCCCCCTACAGCACTAACTTTGCTGGGATCTTCGGGGACGAAGGCACAAGACTGGCAGTGAGGACGAAAGGGGATGACAGAAGGTTGACTGTTGTCACCGTGCCAACCGCGAATAAGGGCTGCATCTACCGAGGAGAGGTAGGTCTGGCTCTAGGGGGCGGTCTTGTTTCAAAGGACTTGGAGGATAAATTAGAGACGACCTCCACGCCAGACCTCTATTCCGGTCTTGCCAACAGAGTAGCCACGGTAAGGATTTTCTCCCGAGCTTTCTCTCCCTTTTATTCCTGTGAGTAGACTTGTTCTCGTTGTAGGTCCTCGCTCGCTTGCCGTTGGCTTTGAACAGGGCTATGAGGACCAAGGAGCAGGTGCTGGAGCAAGGACATTAGCTTCATCAAAGGGATGAAGAGATTGAGGCCTTGCGGGTCTAGCTTGTGATGAAGTCTTCTCAGCTGGATGCCGCCCAGGAGAAAAAGGTCAAGCTGCAGGAGGAAAAGGCCAAACTGCAGAAGGAACTTGCAGTGCGCCAGTCTGCAATGGGCGTGATGGAATCTGACAATAAAACCCTGCGGGAGAAGCTTGTCAAAGTCGCCGAACACCAGGAAGCCGTTATTGCGGAGAGGCCTACGGCTGCTGTGGAGGCTTACAAAACGAGCTTACCTTGTAGGAAGGAGAGATTAGAAGGGATCAAGTGATCATGGGAAGGATTGGCTTCTAATTTGATCCAAGGGGGCAAAGTCACTGTCGTCGATCTTGGAGAAGTGGATCCTTTTCCTTACATGGCCGCTGACCCTACTTACAGGGAAGAGGGTTTTGACTTAACTGACGACCTCATCCATCAGGTGTTCGATCTCTTAGATGGGATCAGTGAAGGCTAACCCACTTTCCTCGTAAGATGAGTGAATTGTAACCTCAGTTCCTTATAATTTTGGAAATGAATAGAAAGTTTATTTTGTCTTTCATACCTATCTTATTCTGATGTGCATGAAATGAACAGGTACCTTCGTATGAAACTTAAGATATTCTGATTGTAACTCTGAGAAAACCCCTTATAATAAAATAATAAGGGACTTTAAATCACATAGAATACCCCGAGTTTGACTTTTGAGGCCTCACAAGTCCGCATAGAAAGGGAGCAGTGATAATAGGAAAGATCCCGTCTAAGAGCAATTATTTGACCCTATGCCGAAAGGACGGAGTGTCTGAAACATCGTGTCAGATGTTTGTACTTAAGACAAGGGCTGACCTCGGGGGTCTCTTGAATTTGGGTTAAAAGTGTACTCCTTTATATATCTGCACAGGAAAAGTAACAATAGTAGTGGAGATCCTACCTAGGAGGGGTTATCTGACCCAATGCCAAAAGGACCTAATCGTCTGAAACATCGTGGCCGATGTTTGTACTTGAGGCAAGGGCTGACCTCCGTTAGAACAGCAGATCCTAGTGGAAAGCGAAGACACTCTGCTTAGGGGGGATCTGTATCATAAGTAGATAGCAGGGACTGCCCTAAGGTTACGAGCAGGTCTTCAGACCTTCCGCCAGCCGGATGAGCTTATGGAGGGGTTCCAGATGTATGTAAGAGACCCCGCCTGCCAGGCGTAACTAGGCTCAGTGACCGCCATATATGGAAAGTTAGTCATGACAAATCATCGTGTATGAGGTCCAGAGCCTCGGGTACGATGATTGAGACTTGAGGTTGAAATCATACCTGAGTGATAGACGTTAGGTTGATATGAATACCTCAATATCATTTAATAGGCGTCAGATTCGTCATCATAAGAACATCGGAATTCAAGATACAATCTCCGGGACAAAATAATGAAATCCGAATATGCTTTGGAAGAAACCCAGATGTGTATTAATAAAGTGTCTCAGAACTATTTGGTTGAATCCGTGTAATAAATTTCTGAATAAATTTGTACAAACGAATGCTGTATAAGGAGTATAAAGATGAACTACTGCCAGAAATCAGGCGTAGAATTTCTTTAGATCATCCACACTCCAAGTTCTAGGGAATTGGGTGCCTTCAGAAGTCATAAGATAGTATGCGTTCGGTCCAGCAACCTCAAGCATGATGTAAGGGCCTTTCCAGTTAGGCTCAAGTTTGGGAACTCCCAAATTGCTGCCAGCGAGAAGCCGCCGCTTAAGTACCAAGTCTCCTTGAATGAAAGCCCTGGAATTAACCTTGCGGTTGAAATACCTTTCAATCCGGCGTTTGTGTTCCAGGCTTGAGTGCAGCCAGTTCTCTCTTCTGTTCCAAGAGATCTAGATCGACTCGCCGTGAGTCGTCATTTTCACCCATCCAGGTTTGCAGATCTTCGAGATTGAAGTGGCTGCGGTCTCCACCCTGGGAGTAGTGCTCTAGCTCAACAGGTATGACAGCGTCTACCCCAAACGAAAGGGAGAAAGGAGACTCCTGGGTGATCTCGGAAGGAGATGTATTGTAAGCCCAGAGAGCGTCTGGTAGTTCTTCTGGCCAACAGGTTTTGGCGCCGTCAAGGCATTTCTTTAAGATATTCAAGATATTTTGGTGTGGGGGTGCCAGACGGATGCATACTTAAGATTGATTTGGTGCTTGCCGCAGAAATCATGGATTCGCTGATTAGCAAATGGGGTACCATTGTCTATGATGATCACCATCGGTATGCCGTACCTGCAGACGATATTAGCCCATAGAAAATTCTCCACATTTTGAGCAGTAGGATGAGTAAGTGGCTTAGCTTCGATCCACTTTGTGAAGTAGTCAATAGCCACTAGTATCCACTTGTAGTTCCTCATGGTCGTAGGTATTGGGCCCAGGAAGTCCAGGCCCCAAATAGCGAAGGGCCAAGACGAATTGATTGGTTTAAGATAACCAGTGGGCTGCCTTTGCATGTCAGCGTAGTACTGGCATTGAGAACACTTCTCCACAAACATCTGAGCGTCCTTATGGATACTTGGCCAGAAGAATCCTTGGCGTAGGATTCGCATAACTAGGCTTCTGCCCCGAGCATGAGTTCCGCATTCCCCTTTGTGCACAGCTTCCATGACTTCTTGGGCTTCCTCAGGCCTCAAACACTTGGTGAGGGGCCTGGCATAAGACCTTCTATAAAGCTTCCCATCGATGAGGACGTACTTGGTGCAGTCAAGCTTCAGCTTCTTCACCTCTTGCCTGTTGTCGGGTTGGGTCCCATCTTTTAGGAAATTGAGGATCTTGTCCATCCAGCAAGGCGGCTGCTCCTCAGAGCAAACTCCTGCGCATTCGAAACTGGGCCTTTCGAATATCTGAGTCCGGCGGAGGTCAGGGAGTCCTTTCTTTACGAGCCGGTCCGCCACTTGGTTTTCCTCTCTGGGAATATGCGTCAGGGAGAAATCTTCAAACTGAGAGATCAAGGACTGGGCTTGTTGCAGATATTTTTTTAGAACCTCGTCCTTCGTTTCGAATGCATGGTTTACCTGATTGACGACCAATAGGGAGTCGCTGAATACCTGTATACACTTCACAATCATGCTGAGTGCGAAGTTCAGTCCTGTAATAAGAGCTTCATACTCTGCCTGATTGTTTGTAGCCTTGAACTGAAGCGTCACGGCCTGATGCAAAGTGGCTCTCATCGGGCTGGTTAGGAGAATCCCAGCCCCCTGGGATTGCGATCTGGATGCACCGTCGACATGAAGGGACCAGAGGTTTGTCCGATGCCTGACGAGTGGTGGCTCTGGAGTAGAAAGTTCGGCGATGAAATCTGTCAGTGCTTGTCCGTGGGACATACTTGATGTCATACTCGCCCAGCTCAATGGACCATTTAAGCATTCTTCCTGAGACCTCAGGGGTGCGTAGTATCTTCAGGAGTGGTTGATCAGTGACAACCTGGATAGTGTGGGACTGGAAATATAGGCGTAGCTTTCTTGCCATCACCAGGAGAGCTAGAGCAAGCTTTTCCAGTGTGGGGTACCGGCTCTCAGTATCCAGGAGTACGTGGCTAGTGTAGAAGATTAGATGTTGTACCCTCTTATCGTCGTCTACGAGAACTGCTAAGACTGCAGTGTCGGACACACCCAAGTACAAAGATAGGACCACCCCTTCCTTTGGTGCCACTAATATCGGAGCCGTGGTAAGATATTTCTTCAACTCTGTGAAAGCAGCTTCGCACTCGTCGGTCCACTGGTCCCCCTTGTTGTTGCGCAGGCATCGAAAGAATGGCGAACATTGATCCCCGGCTTTCGAGATGAATCTACCCAGGCTGTTGATTCGCCCTGCTAGTTTTTGAAACTCTTTCGTCATTTTTGGAGAGGGCATGTTTAAGATTGCCGATATTTTATCTGGATTATCTTCTATTCCCCTGGCTAAAACTAGATAGCCCAAAACTTTTCCTGAGGCTGCACCGAAGGTGCACTTGGCAGGATTAAGCTTGAGGTTGAACCTTCGGAAGGTGTCAAGTGTCTCCCTGAGATCGTTGAGGTGTCCCTCCAAGGTTTTGCTTTTGACTAAAATATCGTCGACATAGGCTTCAAGATTCCTCCCCCTTTGATTCTTGAAGACGGCATCAATCATTCACTGGTAGGTAGCACCGGCATTTTTGAGACCAAAGGGCATGACGTTGTAGCAGTACGTGCCGAAGTCAGTGATGAAGGCAGTCTTCTCTTCATCTTTCTTGGCCATCCGGATCTGATGGTACCCAGAGAAAGCATCCAGGAAGCTCATAACCTCGTACCCGAAGGTACGATCTACCATCGTATCAATGCGTGAGAGAGGGTAAGTGTCTTTGGGGCAGGCCTGATTCAGTGTGCGAAAGTCAACGTACATTCTCCACTTCCTGTTGGCCTTTTTCACCATGACTACGTTGGTGAGCCATTGGGGGTACTGAACCTCCCTGATATAACCTGCTCCAAGTAGTTTGTTGACTTCTTCTTTGATAGCGTCCTGCCTCTCTCCTGCCATTACCCTTTTCTTCTGTGCTTTAGGAGAGGCAGTCTTAGATGTGTTCAGATAATGCTCGCAGACAGCTCTGTCAACGCCTATAACATCTTCAGGAGACCATACGAAGACATCAATGTACTTAGAAAGCAAGGCGATGACCTCCGCCTGCTGCTTGTCATTCAACGAAGATGATATGTTTACAGTTTTAGAAGAGTCTTCCCTCCCTAAGGTTACATTGATGACCACCTCCTGTGGTACAACTGGTTGAGACTCTCTGGGATCCAATTGATCGACAACGAGTTGTGCTACTATCTGGAAACAACGGGTAGCCTGCCTGGCATCTCCTCTGATGGTGACAACACCGCTGGAAGTGGGGAATTTCGCGCATAGGTGAGGCGTGGAAATCACCATCCCAAAGGAATTGAGTGTTGTCCTTTCGAGGATTGCGTTATAGCCTGACTTAGCTCTGATGACGGCGAAGTTCACCATGTTCATGGCGTAGCCGTTGTCATCGCCAAAGGAGATAGGCAAGGTAACGAATCCCATAGGTTGAACCCTCTCCCCGGAGAAACCGAGCAAGGTGGTTCCAGCGCGGAGGAGGTTTGTCTCTTTGAGTCCCATCTGGAGGAAGGCAGATTCAAACAGGATGTCGGCGGCGCTCCCCGAGTCGAGGAGCACTCATCGAACATCGAAGTCAGCTATACAGGCGATGACCACGATCAGATCGTTATGTAGATTGTCCTACTGGGGGAGATCTTCTTTGCAGAAAGTGAGAGGGATGGACGAAGAATGTTGCTCAGCAATACCGCCGACCTCGGCTTCGTGGCGGCGAGCAATAGCAAGGTTAATGCTAAAGATGGCATTGATCGTCTTGGCGACAGGGGATGAGGACGCCCTGGTTGGCTGGGGCCTGGAGACGGTATAGTATTAGCAGGGGCCTCAGTAACTTCAGGGGCCTTTCCTTTCTAGGAGGTGGCACTTGGTGGCTTCGTCCGGCTGACGGTAACGGACTGCGGCCTCGAACCCCTGAACGTGCTCTCGGGGGTCGGTCGCGCCTCTGTAGGCCTCAAGCCTGGGCGGCTTGAAGTCCTCTGGGATTGGGGCCAGCCGAATGTCATCAGAAAAAGGGGCATTGCCATCCATCGGCCCAAAGAAGGGGTCAGGCCCATGATGAGGGGCCTAAACGCCTGGGAAGAGGGGATCTCTTCCGGCAAGGAAAGGAGGGAAGGCGGGTGGAAGGAAAGCAGGCTGTGGTAGCGGACATGGCGGAAGAAGATTCTGGTGAACTTTTTGGAGACGAAAAGGGAGTCTGGGCGGTTGAGAAGAGCCAGACGTCTGAATGGAAGGCGTTGCGGCGGGAAGTGCAGGAGCAGAAGCCCCAGCGGCCGAAGGAGGGGGTACAAAGGCCGCCGCTACCGGCGGAGGAAGCTCTGGGGCCGCCGCGATCGGCGGAGGAGGCGCAGGAGGCGCTGCGACCGGCGGGAGAGGAGCAAGGGCCGCCGCTACCGACGGAAAAGGGAGTACCGTGCATACCGGTTGAGTTTGCTTGAGAATCATGACCTGTTGGGCTGTGAGGCCGATGACCATGTCAGTAAGGTTCGCCAGCATCCCCTGAAGCTCTGAGACACGGGTTCCCCTGGTGGAAGAGGCAGATTCGGCGTGACGCAGAGAAGTTGAGGCCGAAGCCCTGTCGTCCGGTGCCCGAACGGAAGGTTCTCCCGCATGCATACTGCGAGCAGCAGAGTTGGTTTTGCGCATTCTGGCCACCAACTTTCTGAGGTCTCAATGAAAACACCAGAAGATGTTGACGTAGGATGTAGGGGATCCCAAGGAACACCAAAAAGAAAGAGAGTTCCAGGAGACGGCGGCGCGCAGAGGGGTAAGCCTGTTAACGGAGGCTTAAGGAAGAAAGAGAGAGAGTTCAGGGCACCTAGAAGAACACACAGAAATTTAAGGTGGTTCAGGGAGGAGGCCCCTTACGTCCACTGAACGATCAGCGAAGGGATTTCACTAGAGTAAGAGGGTGGCCGTGAAGGCTTAATACAATATTTGGGAAAAAGAGAGAAAGGAAGAGCTCCTCACTTGGGGCTCTAATACAGTGTGAATGAGAGAATCCGAATAGCTGCTTGCCCTTTGGTTGCTCCCCTTAATCTCCTCCTCTTCTTGTCTGGGGACTGTTCCCCGGTATTTGTAGGCGATGGAGTGCTAGCCTTATCCTGGTTTTCTGGAGGAAATGAGGTGGACAGGCTCTGGGTTCGCGCCGCTTGTCGGCCGCTGGAGGGGCCAGAAGCCGCGAAAGGAGGATGCTATCTTTTAATACTGGTACTTCTTCTGGGGATCCGTGATAGCTGGAGGCGGATCCTTGATTTGCGGGTCTGGAAAAAAGTGCCTCGTACGGGGAACAGCGCGGTTGGGTCAAGCTGATTGTGATAGGTGCCGTGTTGTAATATCGTCCTCGACGTTACCAGGGATAGTCCTGGCTCGTCATGGACGAGGCTTGGTTGAACCCTCGTGGCCGAGGTTTGACTTAGTTAGAAACTGTGAGAACAGATAGATGAATTAGCAAATAAATAAAAGAGCTAGAGGCCAGCCAGGCACCACGTGTACGGCCGGGATGCAGCGCAGGAACCACGTGTTAACAACAACCAAAAGCATTGTCTAAAGATCTCTGAGATTTTTTTTTTCCTTTTCCTTCTACCTATTCTTTTTCAATTACACAACATTTGCTCACTCTCTCCTCTCTTTCATTTATTATATTTGCACCTTCCCTTAGTCTTCTCTCTTTCATTTATTATATTTGCACCTTCTTCTAAGAGATCAACTTAAAATGATTAACAGATTAAAAAATGCACTTTAATGTTATTGTGATCTAAAATTGGACATCTCTATATCACTCAAATAATAATGAAAAAAAAAAAGGTAATGATAGATTAATTTTAAATTATCATTTTTTTAATATTTCAAATAAAATAAATAATAATTTAAAATTAATATTTATATTTAAATAACACGATCATCTATATATATTGAACAAAATACTTTCAAAAAGATCCATTTGATTTATTGATGACAAAGGAAGCACTATAAAATTCAAAAAAGAAATTATGAAATTGATATGATATTATCCCTAAGAAGTATATGCGTAGGGCACAAAGGATCTATATGCTAAGCTCAGCCACAATCCTCAAGCCTCAGTGCAGCAGTGTTCAGCAAGAATTGTACTAGCAGCTAATTAGTGTGGCCCATTACTTTTCTGGTTATAATACATATTGAATTCAGTTCTTCCAACAAAAAGTTAAAAAGGAAAAGAAAACTTGGATTTAATGCCTACTTGAAATAGAGCTCAAGAAGCTTTTTAAGTGTATCAAAAATGCTTGTGAAGGGGTTGAACTCTACTGGAGCTTTTAGTTCCAGATCTGGGAATTCATTTGTGAGAGCTTTCTTCGTCCCAGTTTGAGCCATCATCAAAGCCAGCTGGGCAGAGGACATGGCTTGGCAGTCTTGAGGAGTATCCCTGATTTTGCTTGGATCATATCCCAGACCTGCTAAATATGATTTGTATTTCTGAATGAAGTCTGGTCCAGGGTTGGGTCTCCTTGAATAGATCTGTTGCAAAGGATCCAATGAATTACAGCTGATTAAACTGAAAGTGAGATCAGCAGAATAAATTGCATCCAGATTCCTGAGGTATACATTTGATAAATTTAACATCATCCCGTGCAAGTTCTCCAGGTTGATATTCCTTTCTATACGTGTTACTGTAAACTAGGAGTGCAACTCGGTTCCACAATTTTAGGAATCAAAAACGAACCATGTTCACCTGGACCTAAACTGTACCCAAACAGAAAAAATTCGGTTCGGCTAAAGTTTGGGTCTGGTTCCAGCTCCTACTAGACGTGATTTCTATAATTGTTGGATTATGCAATTTTGCTTTATATATACTTTACTTTTCATCAACCTATCTGTGTCGAATAGATTTTTGAGTGGCTAAATTCATACTAATCTTCTTAGCACTCAATTCTATTAGACGTGATTTCTATAATTAATACACTAAAGAAACTTCAAGGTTCAAGATGTAAAAAATACGATTATACCTGTACAAAACTTCTATCTTTAGCGCCAGAAACAATAGCAAAATTATCGTAGTCTGTCGCAATAACATCATAGGGTTCCTTTGGGATAAAAGGAAGAGTCGGAAAGCGAAGATAACATTTCTCCCTAATCATCTCTTGCCTTTCTAGAACAGTTTCAGCTTTTTGCATATCTTCCTCTGCTAGGCATTGTACTTCTCCTCTAATACCGGTTATAAAACCATCAGGGCTACCATGAACGCAAAATGTAGAAACTTGGATGGATGGTGCCTCAGAATCAAAAGTATATATTCCCTGCAATCAAGATGAATAATGAATGAAACTTCTAAACAAGTGGTTTGCAATTTAATTATGCACTAAATAACATTAACTACCTGAGTACAATGGCAATCTTCCTGCCCTTGGCCTGCAAACCCTCGCTTAAGCGAAGCTACTTCAAACCACCTTCCAGAGTATCTGATAGGATCAAAATTCTTTGCAGTCATGCCTCTCATCATCATCGTCATCATTTCACTTCTTCTCTCTTCAATTTGACTAGAGTTAATAGGGGAAGTGCCAGCTATTGCATTTGCAAGCTGGCATATATTTCGATGAGCAGACAACTCGTAAGCAGCAATCTGGCTAGGAATGAGCCACAAGATAAATCATACTAATCCAAAACAATTGGATAAGGCTAGTTATGATGAAAATGGTGATGAAAGACTCCAACTATTTGCAGATCATAGTGCTCTCCTTAACCAGTTATGTTGTCCTTCGAAAATACCAGCTTGGTCAATGTCATGCTTGTCTCCTCCTCACTCCATGGATTCGGCGTTGGGATCTCCTCATCCCTCACGGAGTCAGCAACCCTCTATGTTAATAGAAACACCCATCACCAACGTGGCTTGAGTGAAGGCATCATGAATTTCTCCACTAGTCATGGTCATATCTACTATGAGACACAACTGAGGATATTGATGCATTTTCTCCTGCATCCTATCCAGAGAGATATAACTCCCCTCTTTGTGTCTTGTTTCCCACCCGTTTGATAGGGTGGCTTTTGTACTTTTGATAGTTTTTAGTTAATACATAGGCTTCGACCGGTCTTAAAAAAGAAAAAAGGAAAATGCAAGCTTGGACCTCTATTTTTTTTGTTTTTTGTAGGTCCAAAATGAGAATAGAATGACAAATTCCCCTTTCATTAATTTAACATCATAATTTTGAAGAGGCAATCCATTTCTTGAACCATAGGATCACTCCATAAGTGAAATCAGAAATCCCTTTCCTTCACATGATGATTCTAGCAAACATATCATGCATATAAGAACTTTATGTAAAAGGCATATGAATTAACCTGATTTGGCAGAGAAAAGAACATAACTGAAGCAGCAACACTAGAAAAGAGTACTCTATTTGTATCATCATGGTCACATGAACTCTCACGCATAGAACATATGAAACCGCTACCCCCTTGATAAGAACTTTTTCTCCTACATTATTGTGGAAAAATTGTAGAAATTACGAGAATTAGCTATAGCGGATATAATAAGAATCAGGGGAAAATACAAGAGGACGTGCAGATACAAGTGATGGAAGCAGAATAGTTAAAAATACATGCTCTAAAAATAGATTTCTTAAAAGAGAAAAGTTTATTCCCATGCAATCCACTACTTTATTCATGGTCAAAGCTGGAGGAAGAATGTAGGTTATAGTTTAGAGAATCTATAGTCATTTTTTAGACCTTGTTTTTAGCAAAGCTACGCATGGAACAAATATCATTCTTTTTTTTTTATGAAAGGGAACAAATAATGCGCCGTTGTCGGGTCCCAAGTCCCAGATGAGAAACGCGGAGCGTTGCGTTAGGCAGTCGACAGCCAGCGTAAAACTTGTCGAAACAATCATGACATGAATCCTTTAGAAAATTGCGCTAAAGCTAGGGCGTTCCCTGAAAGCGACACGCTGTATTGCCTGAATACAGTGAAAAATGGGCAAGAGCCGCTGCATCGGCGATCGGGTGTAGTGAAAAGTGAGCAAGGGTCCCCACATCATGAACGGATGCGAATAAAGAAGCTAGTCCATCATACTAGAACTCAAGTCAGTAGGATTAGATTAGGAACTTGGAATATAGACAGCCTGACGGGCAAGCTAATGGAGTTGGTGGATATTATGATTCATAGAAAGATTAATATTTTGTGCCTGCAGGAAACAAAATGGGTTGGAGAGAATGCTAAGGAAATTGATAGCTTCGATTTTAAACTTTGGTACTCTGGTAAGAATAAAAATAAGAATGGAGTGGGTATAATTCTGGATAAGAGCTTGAAGAATCACGTAGTGGATGTTAAGAGAAATTGTGATAGAATTATGGCTTTAGCTCACTAGATTGTTTAATATGATTTTGAAGACAAAGGATGTCAAATGAATGAAAAAAAAAAGTATATTAATACCTATTTATAAGAATAAAGGTGATGTACAAAATTGTACCAATTATAGAGGAATTAAATTAATGAGTCATACTTTAAAACTTTGGGAGAGGGTGATCAAACAAAGGTTACGCCATAATACTAAGGTATCAGAGAATCAATTTGGTTTTATGCTAGGTAGATCTACTATAGACGCCATACATTTATTAAGAAGTTTATGGAGAAATTTAAGGAGAGAAAGGAAAACTTACATTTAGTTTTTATTGATTTGAAAAAAGCTTATGATAAAGTCTCAAGAGAAGTATTTTGGAGAGTTTTAAAAAAGAAAGATATTTGCACTGCTTATATTCAAGTTATTAAAGACATGTATGAAGGAGCTGTTACCTGTGTTCGGACACAGGAGGTTTGACTAAGAGTTTTTCTATTACAGTTGGATTACACCAAGGCTCGACTTTAAGTCCGTATCTTTTTGCTTTGATTATGGAAGTCATGACTGGACATATCCAAGATGAAGTGCTTTGGTGTATGCTCTTCGCGGATAATATTGTCCTTGTTGAGAAACCTAAAGAGGGAGCTAAAGCGAAACTAGAGCTTTGGAGGAATGCTCTAAAATCTAAAAGTTTTCATCTCAGTAGATCAAAAACTGAATATATGGAGTGCACATTTAGTCAAGAAAGAAATACTTATATTGGAGATGTGACAATTGGTGATCAAATTGTCAAGAAGAGTGAGCGCTTTAGATGCCTTGGATCAATGATACAAAATTATGGCGAAATAGATAATGATGTTATTAACAGGATTCAAGCAGGATGGGTAAAATAGAGAAATGGTTCTGGTGTGTTGTGCAATAGAAAAATCTCATCCAGAATCAAGGATAAATTTTATAAAACTGTAGTAAGACCAGC
Organism: Apostasia ramifera; assembly: GCA_019297695.1. NCBI lineage: Eukaryota > Viridiplantae > Streptophyta > Magnoliopsida > Asparagales > Orchidaceae > Apostasia > Apostasia ramifera. Next base: position 202,321 of record JAEMOT010002238.1, read on the forward strand.
GATGATATATGGTGCTGAATGCTGGCCTGCAAAGAGAAAACATACAAATAAAATAAATATTGCAGAAATGAGGATGTTAAGGTGCATGTGTGGATATACACGAAAGGATAGAGTGAGAAATGAGTATATCCGAAAGAAAGTTGGTGCTGCACCAATTGAGGACAAACTTAGGCTCTGTTTGGTAATAAGAAAAAAAAAAAAGAAGATTTGGTTTGAATTTTTAGCCATTTTTGAAAAATGTGTATGATGTGAAATGAAATAAATTGGTTATATTAAAAATTGTATAGGATGTGAAATAAAATTGATTGATTTATTGAGAATTGTATTGGATGTGTTATAAAGTGATTGTTTAATGTTTGAATTTGTGTGAGATGAGATATAAAATAATTTTTTAAGTTTTTTTTAAAATAAATTTAAGATTTTGGCCATGGCTAATTTTAGCCATGATTTTTAGCTCATTGCCAAACAGGGCTTTAGAGAAAGTCGGCTTAGATGGTTTGTACACCTAAATCGTAGGCCGATTGAAGCTCCAGTTAGAAAAATTGAGTTATTGAATTTTGCCCATGTACAAAGAGGAAGAGAGAGACCAAAAAAGACACAGCAAGAAATTATAAGGAGTGATCTTAGTTACTTAGACTTAGATAAAAATTTAGTAACTGATAGAGCGCAATGGAAACAAAGGATTCATATAGCCGACCCCACCTAGTGGGATTAAAGCTTGGTTGTTGTTGTTATTATGGAAGGGAACAAATATCATTCTACTTCCCCACTTTCTCGATTAAACTACATTATTTAAGTTTTCTGTAGTAGGAAACAACTATGTACTACATATAATATTTTATAGAAGTAATTATATCTAGACCCCTGAGGTAGACCTCTAATTCCATGTTGGTTCACAAAACCGAGAAGGTCCTACTTAGGTCCCTCCAATCAAGAAATTATTCTACGTGAGTTCTTATTAATGGATTCTGTCGAATTTGATCGTCAAGTAAATGTATAAACATGTATTAAAAAAACAACCAATGGCAAAAATTAATAGAATATGTAAAAAATAACCTACTTGGAATAATTTTTGGGTAGGATGGATCCAGATTTTCGATTTTGTAAGTCTGCTTAGAATAGGAGGTCTACCTCAGGAGCTCAGATGTAATTATTCTTATTTTATATGCACAAGCATAAGTGAGAGAGATGAAACATTAATCAAAAGCATTGCCTTCAACTATTAATGAACTTTGAAGATTTGATTTAGCTTGTGGAAAAGGTTTAAGAGATCCTGCTCCTTATAGAAATTTGTAGGATCAAGTTGAACTTTCAGTTTATTCCTATGTTCCAAATCTTCTAAGGTCCTTAATAACTGGCTTATCCACAAGCTAATTTCACCTAAAGAGGAAGCTAGAATCAATGTATATAGGTGATTCATGAACAGTCATGTGGAAAGCCATCATGCTCCAAAGACAAACCTAAAGCATTGTTCGAAGCAAATAAAGACCAAAAAATGTACCATATAAAAATAGCAACAAAACCATGTAAGTCCTAATAACGGGTGACAACTATATTTCATGATCATGGATCATGAAAATTCCAGTTAATGAGCATATAACAGTGGTGCGTATATTCTATAAACCAAGATAAGAAAAATAGATTAATATACTATGTAAGAAATAGATTAATATACTATGTAAGAAATGATGTAGCTTAATGTTTCCATATTCTGTAATGACTTGTGACTAAAATGTGAAATACATGGTTAAGAAACATAGAGGGTAATGATATTTTCATTCAAATGAGAAGTTATATCATAAGCAACCATTCTACTGTTAGATGTATTAGCTGCTGAACTAAAGAAGCTTTGATCACAATTGTCCATGGGATAGGTTATCCAACAGTAAAGTTGACTAAATCAGGCATCTCCTCCTGTCTCCGACCAATCTTACCTCAAATAAACTTTTAGGTCCAACCGATTTACATCGTAAATATTGGGCACCGACCGGAGGTTTCCCAGATGTATCCGATTGTGTACTAACATCAAGTTCCCTTGGTAAGAGACAACAAAGATGTCGTCCCAACTTGTGATGTCCCGATGCATTCTTTGCAATTGAAGTATCCAGAAGCGCCCTAGCTAAATACGGCCAAGCACTTTGATCCGAACTAGAATACCCCATAATGCCCATGTCACTCAACATCATCATGATTACAATGACCTTCATTTACACAACTACTCACTAGGAGAACAGGGGTTGGCAAAATATTATCTCCAAACTAATTAGTAATAATAATCACATAGTCTTGCCCCCAGTTAGCAACAAGCTGTCGTCGTCAAGATACATGTGGCATCCTTTTATTCGTCACTAACTGCCGATGTGAAGTTGGTGGAACTATCTATGGTCTTCTAGTTGCCATGATAACCCCCTCACCTATAAATAAAGGACCTCACTTAGAGCTCCGAGCATCTTAATTGTTGCTTTACCTATTTGACGCTCCACTCCCTTACTTTGAATGGGGCTTCCCATCCTTTCTTAGCGTTCCACTTGGGAACCTAGAGAAGATTTTAAGAAATACACCATGTGAAAGGCCTAGCCCTATCTTGTCAAGAATAGCTTTTCATGCTACATACAACGTTGAAAAAACCAACCAACAACACAAATCAAGATCATATTTTTTTTGTACCTCAAAAGGGAGGCACTCCTTATCCTTTGTGTACATTTCATTATTTCATTTTCTTCTTTTGCAACTCTAACGGTGACATATGATCCCTCCGCACCTCCCTTCAACAAGATCACATCACTTGGAGCTTATGGATGTTAATTCTCTCTTTGATTAATGACAATAACATGTAAAAAGACACTAATGAAGCAGAAGAGGCTAAAACCCACTATAAAGTCGTCAATCTACTTCTTACAGGAAAACCAAGTTTCACAGTAAGGCCGAACAGAACGATTCATGAAAGAAGAAATAAAATAACCACAACAGTAAAAGAAATGGAGGAAAAGCACCAGTAATCCACAGACAGTTAAGTAAGGGTTCGAATCTGAAACAAGCACAAAGTAGAAACAATAACGATTAAAAAAGCCCACAAATTAACAGGCAAATAGAGGATTAACACTAACCTTAAAAAGCCCCTCATTGAGCAAATTACCAACCTAAGCGAGTAAAATTTACCATGTTCATATACAAGATAAAGTAAACATATCCAAAAATCATCCATTTTCTTACTAAAAACCAGCAAATAAAATCTACACAATAACAAAAAAACAAATAGATTAAAACGAACACACATTGTAGCTTCTTTCTGTACCTAGGGGAATTGTATGAAGTCTGAATGCAAAGAGGCCATGCCTGAAGCATCGCCATGCCTTCCAGAATCTTCTGGAAGAGCTTCTCCCTCTTGCTGTGTGGCTTCGATCGATTGACCACGCTCCTCGAGCTCCAAGCAACCATATCCATCCAATAGGGAAACGAATAGCAATCGTAATTCGCCTTCCAGTTCTTTGGGTAAATTGTATTCAGGACCCTCGTTTATGATCTCATTCCAAAAGGTTCGAAATTGTTTTGTCATCTAACATAGGTGCTCTAGGTTGATTTCATGTTTACTAATTCACAATGCATTGTAGTGCTGTAAAAATTCAGCTCGAATTCAAATAATTTTTTATTGAATGGAACTCAAAAATTTTGAGTTCGGGCACGACTTATTAAAAGTCCTAGTACATTGCATATATTATCTTTTTCATAAAAGAAAAAGCATCGATTGTCATTAATATAATTTGATGCACTTCATCATATTCACTGGATTATAGTCTATTCAATATTAATTGAAAATCAAATGTAATCAAGATGTGAAGCTTAATATTATTTTTTTATAGCTATTTTGAATCTTTTTTAGCTTTTAAAGCAAATGAATAAGGGCATTATACTATGGGCTTGCAGCAAGACCTATGTGAAATAAATCAAAAATTGTAGAAACTTCAATTAAGTTTATTCAAAATATTTAAGGATCTGAATATAATAATATACTCACCTCAATGATTCACATGCAATTTCGCCTTCAGGTTTAATGCTTAGTCGTCAGAAAACCCTAGAAAATCAAGTTAGGTAAAGGCTCTCCTCTTTCGTTGTTGAGATTTCCAGAGTTTGACGAGGATGTCGACGGAAGCGAAGCCAGCTGGGGGCGAGGAAGCGAAGATCGACCTCTTCGAGGACGATGACGAGTTTGAGGAGTTCGAAATCGGTGAAGGTAAATCGAATCTTTCTTCATCGTTCAAGGAAATAAATGCATTTAGGGCTTTTGTCCTGTATCATAACTTTAGTTATAGACTTTTTGGATATCATGAAACTGTTATGAGATATCAATCAACCGTGGCTTATGGAACATCTATCGCCCGACTGATTGTAGTTCATGAATAGTTGCCGTTTTTTGGAACCTATTCGAAATATTCGTGAAATGCAACAAGAGGATTTTGTTGGTATGTGCTTTTAATTTTTAGATCTAAACCTGTGCGTTTATGTATAAATATGGAATGCAAGCTCAGATGGAGAAGGATTCTTGTGTAGGCAGATTAGAGCAATGCAGTCTGCCAAAAGGGGACGACTTCTTTTTCCTCCGAGAGTGATCGATATGTGTATTCATTCTCTTGTGTGCCTTTTGACCTTTTCAACTTGCCCACCCGCATTAAACAAAGAGCATGAAAGCTCCTCAGTTCCTCAGTCAAGAGGGTTTAGAGAGTCATTTTTCTTAGGATTGGATGATTGTTCAACTAAATCTGAGTCAGTTCTGGGTGATCTACTGCTTCTCTTGTTTAGAAACATTGATTGTTGCTGCTTGTCAAGTAGCATATCAGATGAAAGCGTAAGGTTTTTAATCTTGAATTAATATCCAGCTTGGTTTTAATAGGAGAATATTTTCAGCCAATAAGCGTTAACAGACTTTGGCTTTGCTTAAGCACATGTATCGTATCAAAATGATGTCGACCAGCTGGTTTTTTTCATCTTTTTTGTCCAGTCAATTTAGAAAGAATAGTTTGGCTTATGTATGCTCATTTTCCTTATTTGTATGTATCAAAAGCCATAGAATGAATATCAAAAATACATAAAACCACTAAAACTGTCTTGGTCTGAATTTCCTAAATGCTTATGAGAATGAATAACTTTTTGTTTCCTCCATTATTGCTTAAAAGTTTTGTTTCTTTTTGGCAACTCGTTAACATCACGGGAAAAATAAAACATGTGGGAATTTAGGACTGAATATGCTTAAAGTGGAAATCAGAATTGATCATGTGTGGTCTTCTTGCATTTGTGTTCATCTGAGATATATTTACCAATGTGTTTATTTTTATTAACACCCAACCTTAATGTTTAATTCTTATGTTTATAAATTAGCTTTGGTTATCATTTTCCCCATCCATTGGAAAAAAAAAAAACTTTGTTAATGAACATGTACAACAAGAAAAATGCTACAGGGGTTTAATTCATGAGAACAAGATGTGTATGCTTTGTTCTTTTGTAGTTTTGTGGCACTGATCCTTTTTATATGCACGGGTCGCTTTTATAACATTGTTCGCTGTTTTGGGTGTTTTCCGATCATGAAATAGGTTCATGTTATGTGGTTACCGTTCTTGTTTCTGTGATACAAATATCCTGGTTTGTGGGCACCATTCTTCTATATGAGGTTCTTTTGTTCGATTATAATTAAGAAAATATCATTCTTGTTTCTCTCATAAGCCAGCATATACATACGCCTCAACTGGAAATTTTTTTATTAGTTATGTTACCACACAACAGTTGTAATGGTGGGATCTCTAGCAGAATGTTTTAAGGGATTCATTCTGTATAGTACAAATTGTTATGAAATTTGAAGCATGGGAAAACCGCATAAAACACCATTTATTTGTCCAACCATGTGGCCATTATGGTGCATACCCAGATGAGCATGATTCTTTTGTTGGCCTTCTTTGGTCCATAAGTCCAAATAGAAGACCGACCAATGGGTGAGTGGCAGATTTGGATGGAGTCTTGCAGAAGAATAGTACATGTGTTATTGTGCCCCAGGGAGGATTCAGTCCAATTCGAGTTGTGTGGTGGTTGTGTGGTGGTTGTGTGGTGGTTGTGTGGTGGTTTGTGAATTTCTGAAATTAGAGTTGACCCCTCTTTGATCAAAAACATCTGCACCGAAACTGTCAAGATTGTTGGTGCAGTGCAAAGGCAAGGCAGAAGTACTTTTAAGATTCGCTAGAGTTAGATGTTATTTTGAAGTATTAATTCAGTTAACATATTTGATAAAATCGTGTATAGAAAATCCTATTTCGTCAAAATTCTCCGCATGTGATATTCCCAGTACCTGATAAATCTCCTTTATGTATTGACGAATCTATGTTTCAGAGTGGGATGACAAGGAAGAAGGAAAGGAAGCCATGCAACAGTGGGAGGATGACTGGGATGATGATGATGTCAATGATGATTTCTCCCTGCAGCTGAGGAGGGAGTTGGAGAGCAATGCTGAGAAGAAGTAGATCTTATTCCTTGTGATGATTATATTACTTGAACATAAAAAGAGGGTATTTTGATGCTCTTCTGTGCTGCAGTGAAATTTCACCGGTTATGTTTTCTAGTCATCTCTTTGGTTTTAGGGGTTTACTGAACTGCTTTGGATTTATGACCAAATGACCACATGAAGTAGAAATTGTGTCAATCTAAATTTAGGGGGCGTTTAGTTCAATGTTATTTTGTTGTCATGTTATGTTATATAAATGTTATGATATTTAGATGTCATTTTTTGATTCACAGTTCTATAATATTTTAGAAAGTTATTTAAAGATATTATCGAAGTAAATAATTATTTTCTCTAAATAACATGGCATAATATCAAAATAATATTGAACCAAACTCTCCTTAACCCAAACTTTAACTGGAATTGGGTCAGCTGTTCAGCTCATTGCATCCTGTAATGTCTCATGTGGAGTTTTTATTTTATATTTTTTTAAGGGCATTTATTTATATATAACACTTAAGAAAGTGGTGTACATACCTACATCACTGGCTCACTTCAGACCAAGATATTACTTCATAAATAGTAATTTCTTGTACATTACATCAGCTGGAGTATACAACCTTTAAGGTGATTGAGAAACATGTACTATTATGTACACTTGTATTTATATTTATTCATATATAGGTCTGTCTGTATGTGTACATATATATGTATGTATATACATATGTATGCATGTACGCATGTATGCATGCGTATATTTATGTATGTATATATGCATCGTTTACATATTTTTCATATACTGATGTATTAATATATATATATATATATATGCTTTTTTATAAATAAAAGTATATACAACACATGTACAAGAGTGATGTATTATCACAAAGTGATATAGAAGTAAAAAATCTTTTTCTTAATTTACTTCTCATTTGCCTGTATTTCACCATTTCTTTGAGAGAAAATTTCATGTGTACGATTAAAATATAATTATTTTACATATGACATCAAAACCTTTAGGCTATAGAAATAATATAAAGATTATAATTTTTATTTAATTTTTGTAATTAATATATAATATTAAAAATTTAAGTATCAAGTGTATAAACTAAATAATTGCTTTTTTTATTATATCATGCATTCCTACTGTATGTACTATTGAGTTTGCGCAATTTTTTTTGTGTTGGAAGTTATGCAATATTTATTCGATGTATTATTTAACTGTGGCCTGATTTTGAATCTTTGGTACAAGCAGTAATTACTTTGAAATGAACGTGTTTTTCAGTGGGTTTTGGGAGTATTTCTTCAGTTCAGGTTTAATTATCTCGGATTTAATTCTAGTGAAACTCTAATATGAATGTTTTCTCAAAAGAATAAATTTTAATTTCAGCTATTTATATTATTGGCTTTTCATTCTCTATTATGCTGCACGTTTCATTAACATAAAATAAACATTGTGATTTTATTTTATATTTATTACGGATGTTTCATTAATTTATTTTTTTTCGTTATTGTGAAAAAGAAAAATTTTCACACTCAACAACCTTGTGGTTCACAAGGCTGGTGATTTTAACTGCAATTTTAATCTGAAATAAATTTGAGCACATAGTTTTGTGTGGAGTTAATCATAACTAATTACTTTAGATTAGGAATTGCTGCCCAATATTTGAATTCAACTATTTCAACGGCTAGGAAGCTATAATGGGCTGGTGATCAAACAATTGAATAGTTTAGATTTTAATTTTTTTTAATATATGGTACTTACTACTATAAACTTGATTTTTGAGTATATTTGAATTTATTTTTGAGTCAATCAATTTGTTCTGAAATCAATGTCATTTATGTTTGGGTTTACATCTGTCAAAAGAAAAAGTAGTTGTAGGAAAAATTATATGCTCCTGCTAATCCAGAGAATACAATTTATGTTATCAACTTACACATTCAAAATAAAGAAAAGATTAAACAGAAGATATAGAAAATGACAGTCAGCTGCAGACCACAACTCTACTGTTCATCAGCTAATCATACGCATATTTGCACGCATCATAACCTGTGAAAAAAAAATGTAAAACTTGAATTATACACTAGAAAACCTATGAGAAAATGGGAGAAAAAGGGCAATAAATTAATTACTTGGGTCTGTAGTGACAATCAAGCCAGAGCCCCTAAAGTTGCAGTTCCATGAGTTCCTTCCCCTGGACTGGAAGTAAAGATTCATGGCCACAGAAGCATGAGAAATAGTGGTTTCAGGGAAGAAGCAGGAGCCGTTTTTCTGAATCAAACTGCAATCGGTCATCGAACACACGAAATTGATGTTGTTCTGCAGATCGACTTCATTGGTGGAAGGTTTTGCCACACACCATGTCTTCACAAGCTAACAAAAACACATAATTTAAGGTTATAATAGGTAAAGGAAAATTGCGAGAAAGCAATGTAAGGGGAATTTTGCTGTTTACTTGTGCTTCAGTCTGGCATGCTTCCACAAGGACTCTTGCTGGTTAACAGAAGAAAGAAAAAAAAGAGTAACTAATATCAAATTATAATGAAGAAGAAAGAAGAAAATGAACTTCATTATGTTATCAAACTGAAAATTACCAGGAGAGACGAAGAAGAGCAAGAAGGAGAGACTTAAGATGGCAGGGATGGATGACCGGGTGTTCATCATTTTTGATGATGGGAGGGAAGAGGGCGATGAAGATGGACTTCAGTGGTGAAGGGTTTATATAGCGCTCTCTCTCTCTCTCTCTCCCTCCTCCAATTAAGTGCTTAATGGATATTAATTGAGCACAATCATCGACCTTTCATCTTCTTTACATGAAAATGCAAAGAGAATTTATTGTCTAGGTTATAAATTAAATGGTGCAATGAATGAAGTTTAATGGATATTGAGTAATGCAAACGGATATCCATTCATCTTCTTTATATAAGAAACATAAAGAGGATTTACATTAATGGTTAAAATTTGCTCTCAGAAATTGCTCCAATTTATATCAACCCAAATCTTTTTGACAAAAAATTACTTCAGGTAATTCTTCAAAACAAAATCGATGCAAGTTAAAGTCGATTCAGATCAAGTTTACCTCAAAATCAACATTTTGGATCTGCTATATTTTGAATTTCAGCCCATGATAAACCTGAAGTCAAATGATTAGACGGACGTCATATGCCTACGGAAAAGATATAACTGAAATAGTAAAGAGAACTTTTTACCATGAGAGCAGCTAATACATTACCATTGCTGTTATTGTTGCAATGGAGAAAGGAAACTATGTGAGGTGAGGGGAATAAACCTCCTCGCCACCTTCTTCTCTGGAGACAACAGCGGAGCTGCATCAGGGATGGAATCTGCAACAGTGAAGGAGATGGTTATTTTTAAATAGAATTAATTAGCTTTCAAGAGCAATAACATGATCAGTACTCAGTAGTAACGTGAAGCCTAATTCAAAAACAAGAATTACAATAGAAATTCAAGTGCCATGAAATCAAGTTATCATTAATATAAAGTTAATTGATATTGTAAAAAAGCAACTTCAAAAATCTTGCCTCACAAAGGTTCATTTTCTACAAGAGCCTTGAAAGCCATGATGTAGACATACTGTTTGTAGAAAGAATGAAGTCATTGAAAGCATATAGACCTATATAATACATACTTCTCCAGGCTTTGTTCAGGTTTCATTTCCAGCAAAGTAGAAATTCAGGTGGAAGCATTGATTAAGGATACTTTTCTAATCAAAAATTGAGGCATAATTAGAGTAAACAAAAAGTTGGGAAATTTGGATCACCTAGAACTCTGCTTCAACCATCCGACCATTCAAGCTCAACCTGAACATGAATGCCTTTCAAAGGGAGAGTTGAGTCAACTCAAAAAGAGTTAATTATGAGATGACTCAAAATTCAGTTCAATCCAACTGCAAATCAACTTTTTTGAAATAAAAAGGTAAAATGGTAGCCGCATGAATGGATCCTAGAGACCTCCCACATATTGATTATAACCCACAGGAATGATTTCAAACAGGAATTCAAAATATTTAAGTCCATTAAAATTCAAGTCAAAAAATCAAATCATTCAGTCTATTACCAATCATCTGAGTACAAAACACAATATAACATATCTTTTAAATAAGCAATACTAGAGACCTCCCACATATGACTATAACCCACAGCAATGATTTTAAAGAGGAATTCAAAATATTTGAGTCCATCTAAATTTGAGTCAAAAAATCGAATCATTCAGTCTATTACTAGTCATCTGAGTACAAACACATACCTCTTCAATAAGCAATACTAGTCCTCTTATTATATTCTCTCTGAGTATTCCTTCAATTTTCCATCCGAATAAAGTGTTTAGTATTGAATAAACAAGTAATGAGAAATCAGATCACCCATCCACCACATAAACTAGTTCTCAGCACCAGCCAAATAATGCTAATCAAAGCAATTTCAACACCTGTGTTCAACGCCAATGATGTGATTAAGAAATAAAATCTCACTCCAATGACTGAGGAAGCTGTAAGAACAAATTACGACCAGCTTGTAACTTAAAAGTGTGCTATTCCTATTTGATAGGCAGTTAAGGGTAACCTGATTAGAATTAATTCAAAGAAAACTTTTCTTATAAGTTTTTGCTTAATTTCCAATATAAACTAAAAATCTCATGTGAAGTAGATTATCATATTTATTCAATTTGTGCACAAGCAAAAATACATAAACAAGAAACGTTATAACTAACAATAACTAAGTTAACCTTGAATATGGTACCAACAAATCAACAGTTATAAAAAGCTAATTAAAACTACCTAAAAGTCAATGGAGATTAGTGCCCAGCAGCCAGTTGAAAAATTTAACGGTATCCAAAAAACTTCGAATGCTGAGTGAACTGTCAGAAAAAGTTCATTTCGTAGATGTTCTGTTATTCAGTGTAAACCTTGCCATTTAGATATTGCTTTCCCCCAATTCCAAGCTTCTCTACCAGTAATCTGAACAGGAACAAATCCCACCTCTAAAATGGTGGAACCTGTAAGGATCCCTTAATACTATTTCCCTATTAACAAATTTGCTGACCAATTTGTATACTCGATGGCAATCCCCACATACTCTAAGATTCTTAAATACAGTTATTATACATCCTTCTGGCACAGAAATCAATCCAAATGCCAGTGCAAGCTTCTCACTGTGTCTCCAAAGATTATGTTCCTGCTGCTCCTCATCGATATTATGCAGCGATTGAGAAATGTCAGCTACATAACCCACTTTTTTGACAAAATGCAAGATCCATTCCAACTTTGCATAGATCTCTTTAGCTTGCGGATGGGTCCTGTCCGAAATGCCAAATGTATTCACCTTGTTCTTTACCTTGATCCAACTGCAAGCTGGTTTCTTCTTCAGATTGATTGATTTCATATTTTCACGCAAATTCTCAGCATCTTCCCAGCTGCCTTTAAGTGCATAGGTGTTTGATAGAAGAACATAAGCCGAGTCATCTAGAGGATTCAATTGAAGAAGCTGGTAGGCTGCTTTCTTCCCGATATCGATGTTTCTGTGAATCTTACTCGCTGACAGCAAACTTCGCCATATGACGCTATTGGGTGTAACGGGCATTTCTTCTATAAACTTTTCTGCTTCAGTTAATCTTCCTGAACGTCCAAGAAGATCAACTATACAAACACAATGCTCTATTCTAGCAGAAATACGAAACTTTGTAGTCATAAGTTTATAGTACAAAAGACCTTTATCAACTATGCCAGCATGATTGCATGCAGACAAGAGAGATACAAAAGTAACATAATCAGGTTTCGGTCCCAATAGAAGCATTTCTTTGAAAATATTCTCAGCTTCTACAAAACGACCATGACGGGCATAGCAAGATATCAAAATGTTCCATGATTGTCGTGAACAATCGCTCGGCTTGGGAACTAGTTTCAGAGCATCATCTAGCTTCCCGCATTTGCCATACATATCCATTGTAGCATTTACCACATAAAGATCAGAATCAAAACCAAGCTTGATAATCAGACTATGAAGTTGCCGGCCTTCTTCACTTGATGCCAAACTAGCACTAGCCGAAACACCTGCTGAAAGGCTAAACTGATCCAGCTCCTTTCCTGAAGATAAAATATCCTTGAAGAGCTTCATAGCTTCCTCTCCGTGACCATAATGAGCTTTTGATGCAACCATAGCATTCCATGAAACCAAACTTTTGATGCTCATTTTCTCGAAGATAAATCCACTTGAAACAAAATCACCGCACTTTGCATACATTGTGATTAGTGAATTCTTGACAAAATCATCATTTTCAAGACCAGTGAAGATTATATGAGCATGGAGAGGCATGCCCTGATTTAGCAAGTCATGGGGATTACAACAAATACCAAGAGCATTGACAAAGGTAATATAGTTTCCAGTCACACCAGCTTCCTTCATATGATTAAGTGCTCGAATTACCTCATTCTTCTCTTCGTTCTCCATATATCCTCCTATAAGAGCATTCCACGTCACTACATCACAGTAGGGAATTGCACGAAACACCAGTTCAGCTTCTCTCATGGCATTACATTTGCTGTACATGGTGATTAAAGAGTTACCTACAAGCAAGTTTTCTCCGAGTCCAATGAGGATTGAGAGTGCATGAATCACCTTGCCATTATGTAAATCTTCAAGATTTGCACATGCAGCAAATGCTGAAGAAAATGTCACATTGTTACATTCTTTCTTCAGTTGAATCATATCAGAAAAGAGCTTCAGTGCACCAATACTGTTTCCACTCTGACTGTAAGAAGAAATCAATGTATTCCATGAAATGACATCCTTCACAGGCATTCCAACGAACATGGTCTCTGCATCTTCAGAATTTCCCGACATGAAATATATGCTTATCAAAGTATTAGATACTGGGACAGATAGTTCGAGGCCATTCTTCACTGTGAAACCATGAAAGCCTTTCCCCCATTTCAGATAATCAACGCCATAACATGCAGAGATCAAACAGGAAAAAGTAGTAACATCAGGTTTGAAATTTCCATGGCGCATTACTGAGAAGCACCGCAATGCCTCTTCAGCCATTCTCTCACGCGAAAAAACTGAAATCAATGAATTCCATGATATTGAATCTCTTTCTGTCATCCGGTGGAAGAGTCTTTCAGCATCCTCTGTTTTGCCCATATTGCCAAACAATGTCATCAAAGAATTTGCCACTGAAACTTTACTTTCAAAACCAGAAACCACGACATGGGCAAGCACCTGGCGGTTTAAAATCTCGTTCTCAAAAAGGCTACATGAACTGACCAAGGTCGCATAGGAGTTTTCATTGCAAACTACCCCCTCCTTCCTCATCTGCCGATAAGCTCTTATGGCTTCCTCAGGCAGTTCATTGGCTGAGAAACTCACCATCAATGCAGTCCATGTGACTACATTCCTCTCCGGCATCTCATGGAAGAATTTCCGAGCGTCAGATAAAAGACCATTAATGCCGTAGAAATGCAAAAGCGCAGTACCAACATAAACGTTATTCATCAGCCCAATCTTGAGAACTAAACCATGGATTTGGGTACCTCGATAGAACATCTCCTCGTCGCGGTTACAAGCTGTCACAAGGCTTGCGAGCACGAAACCATTGGGCTTTCCGCCTTCCTCCATCATCCGAGAGAAAAGTTCAGCAGCTTTGGAAGATGATCCTGATCGAACCAAGCCTGAAATCACGGTGTTCCAAGAAGCATTGTTCCTTAGAGGCATTTGGTCGAACAGTTGGAGGGCCTGGGAAGGCCTCCCGAATCTGAAGTAGAAATTGATGAGAGTGTTGGTGTGGAAGATGCTAGGATGGAGGGAATGGCGAAGGGTGATGCAGTGGAGAGCCCTTCCAGCCACTGGGTCGGATATCTCCGAGAAGCCCTTGGAGTAGAAGGAGGAGATTTCGGGGTTGGGGTGGCCGGCGAGGAATAATCTGAGACCATTGTCTGCGGCTTCCCCTGTGCATGAATGCATGGGGTTTTTCTGGTGATGGAGGAAGGAAGAAGACGAGGTGGAGATGGTGGATCTCCTCCATTGGAGAGCCGTCCTCGCCAGCTTTTGCCTCCGTTCAGGGGTTAAGCTATTTATCGTCAAGCACGCGCGATTGTTAAAAATAAAAATTAAAATTAAAATTAAAATAAAAAAATTGAAAATAAATTTCGTAGTCAAGCCTTTCTTTTCTCTGCACATTGATAAGAAGTAAGTAAAAAGGAATTAAACTGTAAACTTAAATAAGATTATATTATTTTAAGATATATGTGAAATAAAAAATAATTTTGATAACTATATTTATATTAATATATGTATAGAATATACAAGAAATAAAATTAATTTAAGGGAAAATTATTAATAATTCTCTACACTTTGATTCAGGTTTTGAAAATCCTTAGATTCTTTTTTAAAAACTTGTTTTATTTTAAATTTTTATTTTAAATTGTAGAAATTTAAATAAAAGAAACTAAAATATAATTATAGATAAATTGCAAAAAACTGACAGTCATTTACTCTTAATTTTATGTTATAATTTATACAATATGAGAATAGACTGAATCAATATAAGTCAAGTAGCAAATATGTAAATACATATATGATTTTATTGCAATATACTATTATATATATATATATATAAGATTTATTTGTAAGAATTTAATTAAAGAAATAAATGAATGTAAACATTTTTAAAGAATATTGTTTCATTATACTTTTGAATTCACTATGTAAAGATAAATTTTTTATATAAATTTTATTGAAAGAAATAGAGTTCAACTAAAGCTTAAAACTATGATAGCTCAACATTAGTAAACTTTTTGTAAATATAGTTTTTGACTGAACCGACTTGAATCAAGCCTTTCTATCTATCTAATTCTACATTACAAGTTATACATTTAAAATATAAAATATCACATGAAAATGTCTTAATTTTAAAAATCAAATAAACATATATAAAATTTTCATAAAAAATAATCAATGATTCTATCATTCGACTAACAACTAGAAGTAAATTTAATTTGAAAAGTAAAAAAATAACGTAGCGGCATGCTAAAGATTTTAAAAAAATACATTTTATCAAATAATTATGAAATATTAAATTTTATATATGATATGACATATCGATTTTAAGCCGAACAAACAGGGGTTGATGTTTTTAAGGGTTAACTAAACTATAATTAATTAATCATAATACTTTAACTCCAGTTCATTTAAATCCTTTCAAGATTTATTTTGGGAGGATTTTTACATACATAACCTATGTCATCAAATCTTTATTATTAACATACCATCTTATAGTAATCACAATTTCCAATATATCATATTTTATTAATATTTAATGTTGCTTAAAAGTAATAACTTATATAATGATTTATATGGTATATATGAAATATGGATATTCAATTGTGACATTCTATATTAAAGTGAAAACAGCAAGATACCCTTTGTTTAAGACCCATGACTCACTTAGCCTCAAAGTGCAATCTTAAATAAAGGCAAAATATGAAAGAACATGGTATTTTTTTAAAACTAGGCATTTTTAGTGGTGAGCAGTTAGAGTGAAATATGTTATTTTTTGAAAATATAATATAAAAAATAAAGAATAGTATTTCTTAATCACAATCTTAATAACATCTACAAAAACTCTCTCTCTCTCTCTCTCTCTCTAACAAAGTTTTTTAATATTATCTACTCATAATTTGACAACTCATTCATATCAACCCATATCTCAAACACAATAATTTCATGGTTCAAAAACATAGATAAGGGGGAAAAATTTAAGAGAAATTACCTTGTAAATAAATAAGAATTGAATCAACTGATGATAACAATTGGAGGAGCTTTCCACATGACAAAACCGCAGAAGACGGCAGCGACCATCTCAAATATAAGCTTAGTTGACGAAAGAGGCAACCCTCTATCATTGAACGATCATCCGCATCGACGAACAAAGTTTCTTATCAGTAAAAGTCATATTGCATACTGTCGTTCTAAGGTCAAGTGTCAATCTTGATCTCCATTGCATTGATAGAAATCTTTCCTCCTACCAAAACTTTAATTTTTTAAACAATTAGGCACCGTCTCTCCCTCGTCAGATGTGAGGTTTTTCATGTTGACCATAATCATTCTTGAAGCCAACAATTCTACTCCCAACTACAGTTTGTGTCAGACAACGCCAAAAACAATCTCAGCCACGTTGAGTTAGAGGCGGCAACACTAACAAGAACGCAACGAGAGATGCCTTTCATGCTTATATAAGCTCTGAAGAACGAAAAGCTAGGAGTTACCCTAGCTACTACAACATCCATCTAGATCCCTCCCAATCCCAATCCTACCACTAAGAATACCAAGGAATCGACAAGCAAGCAAAAGGCTCACTTGTCCCAATTTTCTTTCTCATCTGTTCAATGGATTGTAATTTTATTTGTTCTTAGTGGAATTAGGATCCTCTCCATCCCATGATCTTTCCCTTTTTAATGGGATTTCCACAAAAATATGGTGCTCCCTTTCTCACCACCCTCACTAACTCAGTAAGCTCCATGAGTCAATCTCTAATGCATTAGATTAGAGCCTTCATTTCATCATTGATGCAAACTCACCAAATCTGGGTCTCTCTAGATTCAATCCAGTAAATGATACGAGAATGTCTACAAGGGTCCATAGATTGGTTCTCCACTGATATCTCCAAATATGCACTCTATCGGGGCCAGATCAAGACCAACCCTCCTAGGGTTTGTTGGCTAAATTAGCACCCTTTCACCCTTAACAAGGTCCTCGAGCATGCTAGGGTTTCAAAAATGTTGCTAATTACCTAGTCGCCTTTTGAAACAATCTCTATTTCAAACTCCATATGTACCAATCACGCTTTCTACATCAGTCACAATCATCAATCATTCTTACAGACAAAGACTACCTACTCCAACAATTACTGTCAAACAAGGCCAAAAAGTCCTAGTATATAGAGTTTGGAGATAACAACACCAACAAAGATACTACAGAGATACCTTTTCCCTACTATAAAAGGGAGAATGAAGTGCTCAGGTTACACCAACTACTACAACAGTAGCCATCAAGACTATCCCCCTCCCTCTCTCAAATTCTAAACCCTAAGGCCTCGTTTGGTTCAGGCAATTTTTTTGGCCCAATACAACTTTCAACTATAAAAATCAACTTTATTTCACTTCCAATACAAATACAAATATTATAATTAATTTTATTTCACATCTTACACACTTTCTAATACTAAAGTAAATTTTGTTCTTGTTAAAAAAAAAGCTCGAACCAAACGAGGCCTAAAACCCCGTCTTCTTCTTCTTCGTTGAAGTATTGCAAAAGAAGAACCCTCACCCCGTCTTCTCTCTCTCTCTCTCTCTCTCTCTCTCTCTCTCTCTCTCTCTCTCTATATATATATATATATATATATATATATATATATATATACACACACACTTTCAAAGGTTTCCTCACAAGTAACAGCCTTAAGATGAGTTTTAAGTCACGTTTCATTAATCTTTACAAACATATCATGAAGGATGAATTCCAGGAGAGGATTAAGAAACAAGCTGAACACTAAAACAAGTTTTTGCCAACATTTCACCTTGGTCACCTCACAAGCTCTAGCAGATTTCAAGAACAGGTTTTACTCTAGTTTTACTTCTTCCCTCCTCGGTGGATCCAGCTGCAAATAGTAGAAAGGCTCAGTGGGCTCCTCCCTGCCAAACCATAAGAGAGAGTAAAGGCAATGGAAGATAGTAGTTTCTTTAACAGGCCGTGCGATTTAGATTGGATTAAGGTTTCTATCCGTGTTAGCATGTTACATGATCTCCTTTCTCTCCGGAGTTAAAAGAATATGATTAAACGGAGCTATTTAATATTGTGTTTGCTTCGACAAAGAACTGAAACAAATCCAAGGCTAAAGTCAATCTTAAGTTGGAGGTGAAATTTAGCTTTGATGAATTATGAGGTTAAATTTAAACATTGGAACAATATTATTTGAAGTAAATGTAATTTGAAGAGGTTGGGAAAGAGGCTTAAATTAACCCAAAAACAGGAAAGAAGAAGAGATTCCCACATTTTTGACATCGTAGATCATTTTTTTACTGAATTTCTATTTTTTAGTTTGTGGGATAAAGATATAATTTCTTCGAACAATGAAACTTCTAAATCAATGAGGAGAGCTAATATTGCAGGCAAATGCTTTAGAATGTAGACAAAAACAGTTGGCTTATTTACAAGTTTTGCCCAAGCTACTGAAAATTGAATTGATAATCCAATTATAAGGAATACAAAGCTTAAACGTAATCTCAAATTTCAATCTTCAGGTATTTGAGTTAAGATTAATAGAAGGAAACTATACCCAGGTTTTGAACGCATGCACTGCCAAAAAAGCTTGAAAGGGCCAGGAACTGTTTTAAAGGGGTTTCCTTCAAAACAAGCCTGCAAAGTTAACAAAATTAAAACGATACGATAGTATGGCCCAGAAACAGTCATAAAGGAGAACTATGAGAGAGAAAACAAAGAATCGAAGCAAAAGATCAGATCCAAAATTTCTTTACGTATTACCCAAACAGTGAATTTCAGGTCTTTCATTCTGATTTGTTCAAGTGAATTCATGCCAATAGCCTTAAGGTTGAACAGCTCTAATGAATTTACAAATTTCTATAAAAGTTTCAATGACAATCACTTCAACAACTACCCAATCAAAATCTATTGAATTTAATCAGACTGTCTAGCAAAAAGTAAAATTTCTGTTGCTTTGTGCTGAGGAAGTAATGTGTTGGCTCCAAAAGCCTAGATGGCATTATACTTTTTTATAACAAAAGCCTAAAATGACAGTACTATAAGTATAACATTGTGGTTTAGTATTTACGATTATGCAGTATTCACAACTTAAATGGAGAACAAGCTTACTACAGGATGCCTAGGAAGAGGAAGGAGGAAGACTCCTCAAAAAAAAGCTCAAGTGAAGAAGATTTAAGGGTCAATCTTAAAAAATTATGTAACGGCCTGTATGCTTTGGCTCTTGAGTGATCTGTTAATACATAAACAAATATAATTATTAAATTTAAAAATTTATATTACTTAAAAAAAAATTAGAACACTTAATCTACTCGATTACATTTGCTGCACAGTTTCAAAAGATTTTGAACTCGATAAATATTTAAAACAAAGCCTGAAATTCACAATATACAGTTTTTGACTTGAAACAACAGTTCAATCCATAAACAGGCAGGTCCAATCCTGGGTCCGATCTGTAGTAGTTTCAAACTGATGGGGCAGTCCAATCCTGAATCCAATATGAAGCATAGGACGGTCTAATCTTGCAACTCAACTGTCCGATCCATTGTTGCAATGTAAAAAAAAATTGCTATACTGAATTCAAATTGTGGAAATTTTCTCTCAGAAAATCCCCAACGGATAATGACCATTATGATGCTTAATCTAGCATGAATAACTGAATAAAACTAGCAAAACATTCTAGAAAAATTAAACATTGAAAAATAAAAAGGATTAGAATTTGAAAACTCTCATGGTGTTCTTTAAAGTTTTTTCACTTGCAAATCATTTCAGAATCGAAGGAAATTAAGAGCGCCAAGGTCTCTTTGCCAAACTCATATACTCCTAATGGACTGATCAATTATTTTGCAATTGTAGAGGAAATGAAATACCAGCTCCCTTTCTAACATCATTAGGGACCATAACCTTTGCTTTTGTTTGAGACACGATGGGACAATATAGACAACATTTATAAATAAGTTAGTGAGGAGGTGATGGAGTTTTGTAGTCATCTAGTCTCAAGGTTATTGTTGAGGAATTATTTTTCTTTTGGATGAAAATACGGTTTCTATTAAGTTACTACTTCAACACATCTAGGTCTTGTTGGTGGAGGCAACTTCGTGGTTGGCTGAAAAATGCCTTATTAATGGAGTTTATGCATCAAAAAATAAATGTCACGAGAGGGCTTTAGGATGTCTTAAACCCTCTTCTGAACCAAGATTTAACTATGGTATTGGGGTGACTTCAATTGCATTCTTGCTCAGAACGACAAAACAGGGGAGACTTATCAGTTCAGGCATTGCCAACTAGGGATTCCTTGATTTTTAGCATGGGTCAGACTAGCAAGATGCTAGCTTAAAGGATCAGCTTATAATTGGTGTAACAACATTGGAGGGAAGCAAGCGGATTTGGGAAAAATTAAACAAAGGATTGTTTAACACCATAGCATTAGTTCATATCCTTGAGTTGTAAGTAACTCATCTTGCTTGTATTGGCTCGGACCACTGTCCCTTATTGCTGAGTTGTAGTTCTAATGTCTTTAAACCATAGGGGGGATTAAATTCGAGAAAGTGTGATTGTCATATAAGAAAACTTCTTCGATCATGGAGGTCACATGGAGACATTCGGATAGGGGTGGAGCACCAGCTATACAACTAAATAAGAAGTATGATGTAACTCTAAAGGCTCTAAAGAAATGGAGTAAAAAGGAGATAGGGGATCCCTTATATAAAAAGTTGGAGCAAGTAATCCTTTTGTCATAGACAAAAGAAGATAGAGGAAGAAACCATGGAAAAGACGTACACAAAAATGTTATATTTGGTTGTTGATTATAACATCACAATAGCTAGTGATATCAAATGATAACAAAGAGACCAAGCGACTAGATAGATAAGGAAGACATGAATACAATGTTTTTCCACAGAGCACCACTAGTAAGAAGAGGCAAAACTGGATTCGAGCTGTTGTTAACACTTCGTGGAATAGGATTATAGAGGGGAAGAGCATCCTTTTCACAATGATGAAGTTCTTCACCAACAAGTGAGCCATAGAAGATATGGTGAAGCCTATGCCTACTAATTTGCAACCAAAGGCTATTCTTTCTGAGATGGCAGGCTTAACAGCAGGATAGCTGATTCAACAGATCACTAAGAAGGAGGTCAAAGATGTGTTCTTATTAGCCAATAATAAGAGGCTAGGCATTTGATGGCATCACTAGATCTTTTATGAAGGGGTATTGGCCAACAGTGGAGGAGGTAATTGGTGCAGTCGAAAACACTCTCAACACTAGATCATGCCACAAATGTAAAAAGACACTATTGTAACTTCGATACCCAAGGTCAACAATGCAGAACAACCTAAATAGTTCGGACCTATGAGCTTTATGCACTACGCTTTACAAGGTGATTACAAAAGTACCAGCGAATAGGCACAAGGATTATGTTGCTAGATTGGCGTCTTTGGAGCAAGCCGTCTCATTATATGCTTATTCTCAATTTTAATTCATAGGAGATGCAAAAAGGTACCATGATTGCTAATGATACTACAGTTATTCAATCTGATCTCATTCCCACCTTATGTTTGCTAATGACTTGTTATTCTTCGTGAAAACGAATCCTATAGCAGTATCTTACGTCAAAATGGTGCTTGATTGTGAGGCAATGCAGGTACCGCTATGGCAAACCTCACGCTACTAATGTCGGATCAACAACTTAGGTGCAAAATGTTTCTAACATACTAATGGAACTAAAATGTGATGCTTTACTTAATTTGAATAACCAAACATGAAATTAAATCATATAATTTAAAATTTTATTTTAGATTATTTAAACTGAAGTAAATTTAAATTAGGTTTTTAATATGCTATGAAATGCAAATTGAGGAGACTAAACTTGACTTTAAATTCATAAGTTTGCAATTCCATGCTAGAAATTATGAAGTTTCTCAGAAAATTAAAGAAGATCTAAATAAATCAATGAACTTAGCAATTAAATAGAATAGCTATCAAAGCACTCATGAAAACTAACAAATTTGCACGAAAACATTAAAAAAAAACTTCAAACATGAAAGCAACCCAAAATCATTCAATGTAATCATTCGGTTCTTTATTTTCATATGAAACAAAATGGCAGCAAGGAACAGAACAAGCCAAACCTCAAGGATAGTAAATTGAACTCTAATTCATAGCTCATTTAAGCAAGGTGAAGAAACCTTTAGCATCCACTATTAACAAATTTAATAGCATAAGCAGTTTAAATTAAACAAGATGAACTAATAGATTGTTCAAGTCAAACGAGATGAACCATAGCAAACTATAGATCAATCCAGACTCAGATGAACAACAGAAAGAAATGAAAATAAAAAACCGAAGTTAGTAAATCAATCTGAACCTCAAGCCTTCCATAATGGCAACGATGGCCCCCTACCAATGCTCCCAAATCTGAAACACTGAATCCGGTGCCACCGACGGTGGAATCAGAGTCGAATAGACGCCACCTGCATCAAATCCGAAGAATTGAAGAAGTTACCTCTTTTCTTGCCTCAGAACTCTGTATCATCAATCATCCTCCTTGCATTAAGATCTTGATGAAGTATAATAGCGGAAAGAAGAGGTGGCACGATCAATTAAGGGTATCGACGTGTGCAAAGTGCGCCGACAAAGATGTGGCGACCTCGACATCATGCTGCGAAGATGGTGCAATTGTGGGTGGAGAGCAGAAGAACCCATCAACCATGGCGTCTTCAACTGGATAAGCGAACAGGTAGCCTAATAACTCGAATACGAAAATCATGTCAACACATCTACCAGTGACCGAAATGTCCCTGCATCAAATTGCTATTGTTGAGTTCCAGAGTCGATCGTAAACTTCGAGAAATCTTCGATCTTCAATCGTATTGCCACCAAAGACAGGAAGAAATTCATGTAGAAGAGGTTTGGAAGCAAGAGGGAAAATATTAGTGTTACCCAGGCATTCCTCTTACCAAGTGTAGACCGAAGGAGGAAGATTTCTCAGACATCATAATAGTTGTCAACAACAAGATAAGTGCATTGGAGGTGAGGATCTTATCTTTAATAAAGCAGGTTACTCTCATTAACAACCTAGCGTCCATGCTAGTTTATGTTATATCACAAACCTTTGATCCCCTCAACGTCCTTGATAAGATTTAGAAACTTATCAGGACATGTATGTGGAGCAGCAATGCAGAGACCAAGGCCATGCACCATGTTACCTGAGAGAAGCTGTGTAAGCCAAAGAGTACAAGGGTCTAGCATACACAACTTCAGGTTGTGGGGGTAATTCTTTGTAGCTAAGCACACAACCAGATTTATGAATAACTCATAATCCATTTGGGGACAAATCATGAAAGCCGAATATAGATTGCATACTTATTCGTTCGAGGAGGAGACTCCTGAATCTAGAAACTCATATGTACGAGGGGCGGAAGTGATTGACGGCCACATGATCTAATTTATTGAGAATGGCTCAACAATGTCCTTCTTAGATAACCCCCTGATTTTCTCTTACACCGAGTAAATAGCCAACCTATTTCAATGTACAGGCAACTGCAACCAACTCAACTGGGCATGCTTCGAACAGTGATAGACACCAGCAATCATTTGGAATTGAGCTCCAAGAGAGGTTTATGGCTATCCAGAGAACCCACAATAGTGGAGGTGATAGTCTTGTGCAAGATGCTTTAAAATCAACGAGGATCCCCACCACAAAACTTTACTCCAGTTCAATTTTGTTGTGGAAAATGAGCCACTCTTGAAAGCAGGGCATTGGAAAATTCCCACTCAACCAAAAATCTAGGCTTTTCTTTGGTGTCTATGTAAGAATGTCATCCTCACAATAGCTTGGCTGCATCTAAGAGTTTGATGGAATCAAACCTTTGTTCATGGTTGTAGCGTTGAAAAGAGCACCTACCACTTAGGGAATCATTGCAAATTATACAACGAAGTGATGAAACTTCTCTAACAAAGTCATGTTTTATTTCCACTAACTATTTCCTAGTAGGTAAAGTTGTACATGAAGAAAACAATTAGATGTACTTAAAGAGAAAAATGGCTTCAATTTAAAGCTGGAACCCTTTATTAGTGCTAGCACGCCTAGAACTCCAAGGTGCACAGGGCTAGTCCCCTCACCTAAGATCATTGCTTCTATAAATATGAGCATTACGGAAGAATCCAGACTATGGGCCCATGTATCCTTCTGAAGACACATGGGTTCCCTCACCTCTGAAGGCGCAAAGTTAACTTTAATAACTCAACACAAGGCAATGACACTACTAGAGCAGACTCATCATTCGAGACTGTGCAGTGAAGTTCATCAAAGATGGCGAGAAACAACTTATCACCAATGCAATCTCACTTCTGAAAAGTTGGTTGCACTCGAAGAAGTCCAAGCTGTGACGACCATAGCAATGACGCTTTAAGCATTTGGCTAGACAGCACCACTATAGAGGTTCTCTAACTCATTCAATAGGGGATGCACCAATACATTAGCAATAGGAGGACTTATAGCAACAGTAGAGCAGGTCGAATCATCCCCTTCCAAGCCAAACCACAAATGTCATTGGACAATTTGATCTATTGTAAAGGACCATCCAATCTTCCATATAAAGTAGCTCATGGGCAGCAACGAAGCATGTGACCCTTCGAGATCAAATGACAGTCAATCGAACTATCAAGTTCAACTTAACGGACCGTTCAACCACAACCTAAGAGTAGCTAAAACAAAATAACAAACTATTTGATCACAGGTCAGATGCTAAAGAACATTAAAAATCTATTCCATAGCAACAAATAGTCTGATTCACTTGGAGCAGCAATATACAAAACTAGGACAACTAAAAAATTCCAGCGACATGACGGTGGAACATATCATGGATATATTTGTTTTATTCTATTTTTGTAAAATCTCTCATATACAAAGAAATATAAATAGTGTGACCAATTACTTGGAGCACATTGCTATGTTAAGTGATTTTATTAAGAGACGAGTATGCATCTTCCCATAGATTTTTGCAAAAGAAAGTAACTTGATGTAAATTTTGCTCTTGCTTTTAGCTATAATTTTAGATAACATCAAAAGTTCTATATAATTATGCTATCAAAAAAAAAGGTCCATATAATTGACAACTGATAACCAAGGAAACAAGAAATAATCAGAGGAACTTATGAAGCTCATTACAATATCTATATTCAAATGCTTTGAAACCACAAACAAAAGTATTAGACATGTCAAAAATCATTCATGAATAGAAAGTTCTATAAACTGATTGACAACTGAAAACCAAGAAAACTTGCAATAATCAAAGGAGCTTATGATGCTCATTACAATATCTACATTCAAATACTTATAAAACAAAACAAAAAGAATTAAACGTGTGAAAAATCATTCATGAATAGACATGGCACTTTCTCCAGTACAAATTAGCTACAAATATCACTCATTTCATATTATGTTTGCTTGATAGCAAACTACTGAACAGTTCAAAGTGTCAAGAATTTAGCTGTGGGAATATTTCTTAAAATTAACCTGGAATCATACATGTAATTGAATATAACTAGATGACTAGTCACTTATTATTTATAGAAATTCAGTGAAAGAAAAGTAGCAATCAATGTGCACATTCACACAATGTGTTATGATGCAACCAGGTTAAATTAAAAAAAAACATGAAAAAAATGCAAAAAGTAGGACAATGTGAGTTTTAAAGAATATCAATAGATATAGGCCACATCACCTGGATTACATCCTCCACACGATCATTACATCTGTGTGGATGAGGCTCTCGTGTGTCACCATCAGGTAAACCCCAAGGGCTTTCTCTTCTACCAACAGGTGAAGCACTCATTTTTCAGTAAACCAAAAGTCTGGTTCCACTACAAAGCTGCATGCGCAAATTTGTATTTGAAAATATTCATATCAAACATTTAGATGAACGAATCAGAGAAACACTAATCCACGTCCTAGCAAAAAGCGAGAAAGAGAGAGATATCAACATAGAAGTCAAAGTGCAAGTTACATTAATTCCTTCAATAAATAGAATAGATGCCTGGAGAACAAGAATAGCAAATAGCAAAAGTTTATCAAAAGGTGCCTAAAAGTAGGCACTAGTAGGCAAGACTTTCAATTAGAATGTCTAGGTTGAGAAAGCCTTTCTAACGCCGATCCATTATCAGATTTCACCAACTTCCACTACCAAGGGATTCCTAGATCTGCTCTCAGATCACATTATTCGCTTACCATCCCTAATCTAGTAAATTTGGGTAAACTTACAAGTTACAACCCAGACCATGCAATTTCATTTAAATTAAAAACTGCAATCCAGATTATAGGAGATCTCTGTCAATTCTGAAATTCTAAAATTCTAGATTGTGCAAGCAAATGGAGTAAAACTATGTTGTGGTTCAAATTGCTGGGGTGAATATAGTGGACACAACTTGATTGCAATTTCTAGAAAAAATTGGAAGCAAAGGGAAAGAACAAAAGAGGGTACGTGGAAAACACATTAACCCATTTCAACATAACCCTCAAATACAGATTATTGCCTTTTATGCAGAGGAGTGAGCTACATAGTGGGCTACAACATCCTTATAGAAAGAACATATTGTAACAATTATTGATGTCATTTACTTTTTCATTAGTACCTTGTTGCCATAACCATGTTGCCTTTTACGTAGCTAAGCTTTCTTTTCACGTATAACCATAGGTAACTAGAAATATAATAATGTAATGAAATGAACTGTGTATCTTCCCTGTTTATTGTTGGGGACACCGTACTATTGCGCTGTCAACTCATTCCATAAACTTCGAGTGTTATATCCTCACGAAGGGAATGGTTGGGTTTTGAGTTAGGATCCTTAAATACCTCAATATTTATTAAGGTATCCCAACCTTTTCCAAATCCGTACTAAATTATTTCATTAGGCAACCTTATTCTCTACTTTATTAACACATAACGGAGGAGACGCTAACTGAGCCCACGTGTCGCTCGCCTCTATCTCTGCCAACCTCGTCATAGAAAAAACCTTAAAGAAAAAATCTACGGAAGTTGATTGGTCCTTCAATTAAAATCTCACTAAAATTCCCAGCCAAAAGCCCTAAGAGGAAAGCACTGATCAAGGTGCCTCAACTGGACCATCTCACTTTCAAGCTCGATTGTAGCTCCAATCTTCACAACAAAATGTTTTCTAATGCAGAACAATATGTAAATGCCAGACACATCAATTAAAAAATTCAGAGACCAACAAGTAAAGTAGTAAATGAACATAAAAAATAAAAGAGTATATGCTAACAATAATCACGTAGAGATTTTAAAAATTCAATCTCACTGACAAATCAATTATAAAATATGTTTAGAAACGAAATCGAACGCCAGACACATAATTCACCACATGACTATGGATGACACTGTTTCAACAAACTAGAGCTAAGGTATGCACATATAAGTTTTCCTCACAAATAATTAAGCCAATAATAATTTTCACTCCCATTAGATTTCAGGTTCACACAAGTGAGCAAATCAAGCAATCCAGATACCAAATTCACAACTATCATTAGAGGAAAATCAAAAATGAGTGCTAGATTTGAGGTTTACCAGAATCGATGTTCTGAATCTAAGAGACGTAACAGTGATCTAACCCTAAATGGAGAAGGGAGATGATGACACCGAGCACAGAGAGAGATGGACAACCCTGGAGTGGTAGAGTATCGGTGCAGGATCAGGGAGTGGATTGGAAGGTTGACTAAGCAGTAGTGGTAGAGTATCTTTGAGGTGTATGACCAAAGTGTGAGTCGTGTGACTATCACTCTAATATTGGAACCTGAAAAAGGTCATTGATAGGAAGTGAGGACTTAACACTACCTGATCAATAACTATTCCGGTGACACGAAGAATGAATTATGCTAAAGAAACAGAGATAAAGTCAGTAACCTACTGCACTTGATTCTCCATCATAAAAGACCATTGAACATACAAGTTGTTTATGGAAGCAACTTAAGATTTTAAGTAAGAATAGGAGGCTAAAGATTTTAAGCAGATGAAGCTCAAGTTCGAGTCATCTGCCTTAAGAATTTAGCTGAATTTCGGGAGCTGCTCTGCGAGATAGCAACCAGTCGGCGGAGCTGCTTTAAGGTCGGCAATCACCGACGGGCGGCGAGAACGTCGGGGCAGCGTCGGCGAGTCGGGGTGGAGGAGGAGAGGGGGGGTCGCGGGCAGGTGGCGTCGGCGCGGCTGGGGAGTCGCGGTCCCGGGCGTTGTAAGAGAAATTAGGGGTGGCCAATTACTAAGAGGGGCCTGGATTTAAAACTAATTTGAAACAGATTATAATGGACTAAGAAGACTTAAGGAATAATTTAAATTTTTTAAACTATTAAAATATTTTCACCCAAAACCCAAACTATTCCCTTCATTGGGATGCAAACACATTATGTTTAAACTTAAAATTATTATATTTCAAGATTAAAAATTAAGTGTGTAAGTTCATATTTTTATATATATCTATTATATTTGAATATTAAATTGTGAAAATAATACTAAAATAAAAGTAAATATAAATATTTTGAATTCAAATATTTAAAAAAGAAATAAAGCAAATGAAATAAACATAAAATTTAAAAAAATTTCGTTCAAATTAGTTAACTAATTTGAGCTAGAATGTTTAATCTAAATAATCAGCCGTCAATAAATCTACCTAGAGTGAACAATCCTCCAGATCGACATCATATGGTAAAATTTTAAACATTGAATATAAATTCTATTTGGGATAAATCGACGATCCAATGATATTGTATTCCTACCAACTCTCATTAGATGCGAAAAACTCAACTCTATCAAGTATGAGTTAATTCTGTTGTAGTAACTCTTCAGCAAGTCAAGATTAAGTTAGTAAAACTTGGTTTTCATTTCAGTTTTGATTACAAAATGAAAGTATCAGCTTCGACAGCTTCAGTAGTTTTGATTTTTTCGGTATCTGCAATTTAAATTTTTATATAAATTATTATATTTTGTAAAGTTAAAATTAAATTTATTAATAATTATTATTAAATATTATTTTTAAATGATTGAAAATATACAATATATTTAAATATATAAAATATTATAAAATATGTTTTGTAAGGTGGTTAAATTTTAGAAAAAATTTTCACGTGTGGGTAAATGCGTTGGATGCGAAAAAGGTTAGTTTGTTATACTTAAATTTATATAACATGTGAAATAAATTTATTTTTTTATTTATATGTTGTATTGGAAATGAAAGTGGACTGCTTTATTGTGAGGTGGTCAATGCTTAATTTTAAAATTGTTTTGTTCCCTACTCATAAATATTCAAGTGGCCCTATTTGGCGCGAGACCAAAATAGGATCAAAACAGGACCAAAATGATATTAATTTAAAAAATAATAATAATAATATATAAATATTTTAAATTATTTTTCACAAATTCAAATATAAAAAATATTATTTTACTTTATATGCTCAAAAATTTAAAATAAAAATATCATGTTTATTTCACATTTTTGTTCTAAAATGTGAAATAAAGTTTATATTTTTATTAAAAATTATTGAGTATGTGAAGTAAAAAATATTATTTTTTATATTAAAATTTATGTAGAATAATTAAAATAATTTATTTATTATTATTATTATTTTTTAAACTAGTACTATTTTAGTCCTGTTTTGATCCTCGCATCAAACAGGGCCATTGGCGCAATTTGAGTGTCTAATGTGCAATTTGACCAAAATTTTGAGGTATTTGTGTACCTCACTCAGTTTTGTTTGGCAAAAAACTACAAAGAAGAAATTTGCAGTGCCAAAGCTGCAAGCATTATACTCAGCATCCAATCAAAGTGCCTGTCATTAAAAAAAAAAAAATTATTGCATTCCGGCAATACTCACCTTTCGGAGACCAATAAACGCGAGACAGATAGATACGTGGGACTCAGCAGCAAAGTAAAAAGTGAAATAATATTTATTACGAAAAATTCTAAGTGTATATCACGTACAAATATCTTTTTACTATGTATACACTTATATATAGCAAAACAATATTATACCGTAATATAAATCAAAAGAGAAACGGCATTGACTGCAAAAAATGTTAGATTTATGTTATCCATAAGCAATTTTTTTTTGTATAAGTAAAATAGAAGCTGTCTTACTTATACATAGCCAAAAATTATTTATACACAGCAAAAATAATGATTCTATATATTAAAGTTGTTTCTCTTTTCTTTTTGGTTGCTGGGTCTTACGTATCTATGATTCTTCATTGATTGGAACTCGATTAAATGAGTTGTTACACTTCCTGAACGTATTTCTCTTGTCATCGCAGCTTATGGGCCATTACCTATTAACTTAGACTTTTAGATCAGTTGATAGCCAAAAATTTAACATAATATTAGAATTACATACATAAAGTTAAAATAATAACAAAATAAACTTATGCTAAACCCACACTACAAAATATAAAATTACGTATGAGAGAGCGTGTAAGAATATAAAATGTTATTAAGATATGGCCTATCAACCTAAGTTTTTAGTTCAATTGGTAATAAAAAATTTAATAAATTACATTCTATGA
Organism: Apostasia ramifera; assembly: GCA_019297695.1. Taxonomy (NCBI): domain Eukaryota; kingdom Viridiplantae; phylum Streptophyta; class Magnoliopsida; order Asparagales; family Orchidaceae; genus Apostasia; species Apostasia ramifera. The sequence continues at coordinate 233,159 of JAEMOT010002238.1, forward strand.
TGATTCAATGTGATTGCTTTTAATTTTTTTTTTTTAAATTATGTACATAAATTCAAGCACTTTGCAATTAGTGGAGACAGGAAGGGGAAAAGAACATCATTGTTTTAGATTGACCAGTCTTCAGACCACTTAATTGGTATTTTTGTCTTTTTATTAATTATTATTGGACATTTTGTTATGGGATAATTTGAGCCAGGATTTTAAAGTAGACTCTTGATTATATGCTAATTCATGAAAATAAAAAAGGGCAAATTTCACCCAGGTCCCTGAGTTTAAGGGTTATTATCACACAGGTCCACGTTTTTAAAATTATCATCCGGGTCCCTACGTTTTTAAAAATTATCATCTGGGTCCTTTTTTATTTTTTATTATTAAAAAATATACAAAATTACCATTATACCTTTACCCTCCCTCTCTCCATCAGATCCGGCAGCCGCGCCGCCCCGCGCCGCCTCCGGCGGCCTCNAATTTATGAAAACCTAGGGACCTGGATGATAATTTTAAAAACGTGGACCTGTGTGATAATAATCCTTAAACTCAAGGACCTGAGTGAAATTTGCCCAAATAAAAATATGACGTGTAATTTTTAGGTGTAAAAAATTACTATTGTAAATTAGAATGTAGAAAAACATAAAACTTAAAGGTCATAATAACAATTAAAAATATTTAAATATATTTTTAATAATTAAATATATATTTTTACTTATTTAAAATAACAACTTAATAATCAAAACATAATAAAATTTGTCAAAAAGGATCAATGTAAAAAATATTTTATACTAGAGGAACTTAAATGATGTATTTTTTATTTTTATGAACTAACATTAACATTAAATCGTAGGCGACCTTAGGGACCTGAATAGAATGCTCCTTTTGTTATTTCTTTAGGCATCCAGATGCTTCTTTGATTCTGACACATCTTATGAAGTTTTTTAATTAATTGATTTAGTGCAAGTTTTATAGACATCCTGTTTATTTGGGAAAAAAATTAACTATGATTAAAAAAAAAATTAACTAAAGATCTTATTTATTTTTAAATATAAAATAATATTTTATATCTTTTTTTATACAAATTTTAATATTATATAATTACTTTATTTCACATTCAATCACAATTTTAATATAACTAGCTATTTTTTCATAAAATTTTGTAAAATTTTTTGAATTTTTTTTTCTGCAAACAAACCATTCTAGAGATCATTTGATTGAAAAATTATTTTTGCACAAAATATATATATAGTAAGTTATAAGTTTGATGGTATCAAAATTTTTTGAATATTGAAAGGTAGATGAGATGTAAAATAATTTTTTTAAAAAAATATATAAAATAAAATTTAATTTTTAATATTAAAATTTGTAATAAATATGAAATAAAATTTATTAAAAATTATGATGAATTAAAAATATTAATAAAATAACTATGAAACTCTTTTAAGCCATAAATGAAAGAGTTCTTATAATTTAATGCCATCAAACTTCACAAAGATGTGCTCAACCTAGTCAGCCTCAGCCTCTTGCAAGTTGAATTTCATTTTAAGTATTATATTATGAGTTTGCATTTCAAGTTTGAACCCATTAATTAATAAAATGTGACCAATTCACCTACTAATAAATAAAACTATTTTATTGCTACCTTCTCAATGCAAAATAAAAACAATAATAACAGGAGAGAGTATAAGCCCTGTTTAACGTGAGAACTAAAATCAGAAACAAAATAATACTAATTTAAAAAATAATAATAAATAAATTTTTTAATTATTTTTTATAAATTTTAATATAAAAAAATATTATTTTACTTCACATGCTCAACAATTTTCAATAAAAATATTCCAGACCAAAATATTCGAATGAGTATTTTGATATAGAATGTAAAATAAAATTGATATTTTTATTAAAAATAATTAAAAAATATATATTTATTATTATTATTATTATTATTATTATTTAAACTAGTACCATTTTGATTCTGATTTTGGTCCTCACACCAAACTGAGCCCTAAAATGACAAGAACAAGAAAAGAAAAGCTAGGCAAGCAATAAGAAGTACAATCCAGAGTACAGGTGAAGGAGAACTGCAACAAATAACTCAACAAGCTAATAGCCAGTACCATTATGAAGGTCTATAAATAGATCCCCCAACATTTAAGGGCAGCAATTTCAGAAATTTACTGCCTAAAACTGTTCATGGGAATTATAAGCTCAAGAGCAAACCAGGTCCTTTCCATGGGGAGTAGGATTATTATATTATTCTGCATTCTGATCATGAGTGTCAGAAGTAATCTTAAAATCTATATCTACAACAAAAAGGCTGCTGCTAAGCCTGCCAAAACCTAATGCAGCAGAAATTGTCAAGCCTTGAAGCAGCCATTTCTATAGAACAGCAATCTCTTGTTACAAGTTTTGAGAGTTCTCCAACTCTGCAAATTTACTGCTTTGCCTGCATTAGAATTTACCAAATTTAATAAAATTCCATTAATAAACCAAATGAAGGGCTACTAATATATGACTCGACTTAAATCTAGAGGAAACTATTGCGTCTGAAGGGCGGAACAGATCATCCGTTTGCCCACAAATGATGCCGCACCAAGTGGGCTAGCAAGCCCCGCAGCACTAAACAGCCTTGAGATGCCGATCGATGATCAAATGGACAGTTAGTTCAGGAGAGATCGAACAGTCAGGAAAGAAGAACAAATGACACGTTCCGCCAACCAAACGCAATTATTTCTCCTAAATCTAACCCAAAGTTTGAAATTGTTCTGACCTAGTTATTAGGTGAGTCAAGTTCAAGTTACAACTTTCAAACTGTTAATTAAATGGTTGGCTTGAACTGTTCAATTTTTAAAGAATGTTTTGTACTATAGACAGGTTATTTTGATGATTTATCGCAAGTACCTAGTGTAGCTTGGAATTCAGGTTGCCGAACTTGACCTATTTATTAATTTGTCAGATTGGCTTAAATGGGCTGGATTCCGGTTCAAACTTGACCAACTACTTGTTATATCAATACTAATTAGCAAATGAATTGTTTATTTTATTGGATGGTGAGAAATAAAGAACTTCACATAATGCATAAGCAGGATACATAGAAATGCGTTCAGTAAAAATGTGTGTTAAGAGACAAACTCTAATTAGGTTTCCAGCTTCTAAGCATAGGGTTAGAAATGAAACGCTCTCCTGCTGTTGTTTAATCCATAAGCAGGAATATATTAGATCAATATATACATATGGAAAACTAATGAACTACTGACAGATCAAAGTCAAGGAAATGAATCATTGAGAATTTCTGTATCATATGCTTTTCTTCACATTCTAACCAAAAGATTAAAAAAAAAATAACAAAAGCTATGGAGATGCAATTAAGAAATGAAATTTTCTATCCAGATACCTGTGAATACAGGAAGGTCCCAAGGATAGCTATAGCAGCTCCAAGTGCATTGATGGGTTGGATAGGTGTGTGGAAAATTATGATAGAAGAGACGATGACAGATATCCGCTTCATGGTGTTGCCAACGCTGAACGTCAGGGGGGAAATTTCATCGAGAGACATGTATGAGACTTGATTGTACAAGTGGTAGAAAACACTTTGAGCTGCGACCCACCTACATAGGCATAGAGTTCGGAGAACAGTAGTTTTAATGCTTGATAAAAGTCATTGAATAAGAAGAAGTAGTGGTACAACAAAAAATATATATATTCTTGAAATTAAGAACAAAACATTCATGGCAATAAGATAGGAGCAAAAGTGATAATTGCCAAAAAGCAAATAATGACCATAAGCCAAGGAAGAAGTGGAACAACTTTATCCAATAGAAGCTTTGCATGTTTTGCCTTCAATTACAACTCATACATTGGTTTCATGTAGATTATAGTGGATTCAATTCTTAGTCAATTTTTGAGTTAATTCGAGCTGGATTACTAGCTTTATATCTTAAACTAGATAAGCATTATATGCATCATGCGTAATATAAATATCGTGACTAGTTCTTTGCATATTCACACTAAACACCCATGTACGCATTGAAAATCTAAATAGACTCTAGTTTATATATTGTGTCAATTTTGCATTAGATCGAATAAATAAAGTTGATTTCAAGATAGAGATAAAACAGGTTGATTTCGGATAAATTGAAACGGAATCGTTACCTATATGCCAAAGTAAACTTGTCAGTTTATGTATTACTCATTTATACTTGATAAATTATATTTCACACACCACAATATATGAAAATTACCTTCATACCACAATTATGGTATGTCTAACATAACATTTTAACAATTTATGGTGTGTATAGTATAATAAAAATGTATACGGTGTAATTTATCATATATGAATGGGTAATATATAGAATAAGTTTACTGTGACACATGTAATTATCCCAATTCACAGCAGGTAATTAAACCAATTGAAATTCGGGAAATTATCTCATTTCAAATGGAATAGCCATCCTTAAGTGACTCTGTCAATAAACAAGTAAATATCCCTATCAAGGCATGTAGAAAACCAGGAGAAAATAGCGCTTAGTTCTGCAAACCATACACGCAGCCACAATGATGAAGGAGCCATTATAAAAATAGTAAAAAAAAATAATACTAGTGAATGTAAGAAAAAACATGTGACAAACTTGATGCACAAGAACAGAAAGCATATGAAAAAGACGTATAAAGGAGAGGAACATGCTTACCATATGAACTGGGGACCAATCTGTGAAAGGGCTGTCTGCCAACCCGCAGCCCACATTTGAGGGCCTTCAACCGCAATTGCAAAAGGCGTCAATATAAGCAGTGACATCATTGACAAACAAGCATAATAGTTCATCCCACTGACTGATTTTCCTTTCATTCCTCTCTTTGAGAATATATTTCGGAATACAAATGCAAGATTCGAAATCATTGCACCCATAAAACCTGAAATTAGATAGAAATAAAAAAGGCTGCAAAAGATCACTTCGAAACCCAACAAAGGGCTAATCTGTTTGCAAAATTTTGACAAGCCATAAAAAGTACAATGAAGTTTTAAAGTCCTAAGAATGAATTGTTGCAATTAGGGAATTGTTTGAAAAGAAAGAAGACTGAAAGAAACAAGCAGTTAGAAGCATGGAAAACTTCTTCAAAACCAAAAGATCCAAGAGAAGACGCCAACAGAATTTCAACCCAATATGAAAGTTATGGTGCTATGAGAATGGGCCAAGTTTGAAAGTTAGGGAATCTTCCATGCCGGCATACTATCCTCAGTCTGTGTCGACGCTTCCAGATCCCCGCTAGAGGAATACTCAAGATCCGCAACAAGAGGAATAGTTTTCCTTCTTTCTCCTTTCTGTGGAGAGAAAGATATTGTTTGCGACGTGTCAAGCGGCACTTCGAAGAACGTGCGATGTTGACAACCCACCCAGTCTGGCAGGCAGGATCTAGCATCATATTTTTGGACGATCCATCTTATGGCCCCAATTAGCTTGCCAACTACAAGGTCTTGAATGCAACACAGTAATTCATAGGGAACTTTGCCATCGCCTGCACCGATAAGGACGGTCTGTGTCTATAGGTCCCAACTAGCCTATGGCTTGATGCCATCATTCTAGAAGGAGTTCGCAAGATTTCACAGAGGTGTTGAACTCCTACAAGCTGGTCCCTGCATAGCTCAACCCCAACACCATAACTTATAGCCATTCTGTGCAGTTGAGCCTCACCTTATTCAATGAACTCTTTTGATGGATGGTGAATGTCACCCACCCTGAGTGCCTAAACTTGGCATCATGCAACCAAGCCCGAATGACCTCGAATGCTAACAGCTTGCATTCAGATTAGAGATTTTTATTTCTTTGTCGGAGGTAAGCTCAGGCTTAAGAGCATAGTGCCCGAGGCGGCTCCCGTGGAACTTTTCTCTAAGCCCCGACTCAAGAAATGTGAACCACTGGCTATCCCGGTGGGTCACCTCAAGAACCACTCCTAGCCCCTGAAAGATAATCATTCCAAAATTAGAGAACTGCTTAAGAAAGGCAGTAAGTTTCAGAACTTGTGTTTGTTATTAATTGCCCAAACAAACATACTCTCTTTCCCATGCAAAGTGGGTAGAACCGCAATTTGATCAATCCACTAGCGAATTGGGATCCCACTTGAAGGTAGATGGGTCCCGGTCCACCCCACATGAACCAACTAGAGTCGTTGGTTGTAGAACTCGAGGAGGAGAGCAAGACAAAGGGCGAAAAGGCTCATCGTAGCTATCTCCCTTGGGGAAGACAGAAGGGGACCTCACCCGAAGGTCCTAATAAAGGTTTAGTACCATGAACAGACGAACCTAACTCTTCTAAGAAGAAGAAGATAAAAGGTGATGAGATCTTCCTTCCCAATGACTTAGGCCAAGTAGACCCAATTCCGCCCAAGAAGTCTACCCAAGCCTAGGGATCTTCCTCGAGCGATCAAACAGACAACCAAGGGGTTCTACGGGGTGCGAGAGTCCCCACCCAAAAAAGCAACCACAGTTGGAGGGGACATCTCCCTTAAGGTCGCTATCCCCTTCAAGACCTCAGAGTTTCAAGGGGCCTTTAGGTACCCCGATATGACTCTAGAAGTTAGGTTCAACCCCAAGAAGAGGGACATCCACCTTCGACTCAAACAGAGAATGGAGGGAGGTTTCGCACTCCTTTTGGGCGATAGGGGCCACCCTAGCTCAATCTCTTCAAATGCAAAAAAAAGGACGAGTTGTCCTCTGTGAGCGCTACAGAGAAGGCTGATGAGGTGGTCAGTCATCTCCTTTTGGTAAGTAGAACACGGTTACTATTATACACCCGAGATAAAGGACGTGCTAACTTCTTTTCAGATCGCAAATACCTTTGCCACTGTGCACAACTATTCCTAATGATGGAGGCTTGTGTAGAGAAGAGACGAAGCAAGTTGGCAAAGTCGATGGAGCTCCATGCCCAAGCAAAAGCTACCTGAGATAAGACAAAGGAGAGGATCACTGCGCTCAAGGCTAAGGTCAAGGAACTACAACAACAATCTCCTTGCCAAGAGTTCATGCTCAAGCTTCACGGGAGCAAGTTGGGCAAACACAAAGAATTGGCCGCCCAATCCCAGGATACAGCCGTCACCAACTACCAATTCAACACAGTGTAGATGGAGATGACCTGCTAATATGAAGATGGCTTCGATAGCCTTCGCCTTGGGCCTAAAAAGCCCTGAGCACATGAGCGAGCAAACTCTCCAAAGCATGGACCCTACCCCATGCCTTGCTCTTAATCCTAACTGCAATGTCATCATGGACCGACATTGATGAAGCCAGTTCCCAAAGTGTTGGTGGTAGAGGAAGCAATTATCTGGGTCCGTGCCTGAGAGAGACTCTAATTTCTTCGACGAAGGGGCCAGCATCCCTTTTTCGTGGGTGACATCATACACCTCTTCCAACGAGCGATTGAGGTGATACCTGGGCGTACAAAAGGGCTTCTTCTCACCACATCGCGCTTTCATTGGGTGATTTGGGACTGCTCAAGATGGGGTTCTGAGGCGGCGTCTGACCCCTTCCGCTTCTACTTAGCATTAGGGATCTTTATGTAGGCATCTTCGATCCAAATGTGCCCTTTAATGATAGTCAAGAGCTCCAAGTAGGTGGTCAGCCTATATCATGACAGCTCATTTGGGAGGTCATCAGGAAAGATAACCCGGCAAAAGCTATAAAGGACAATGGTCAATCACAACCACCACATTGAAGAATCGGTAGATGAAATCTCTCAATGATTCCCCAGGCTTCTATTTGATATTTGCGAGGACGGCGTCAAGGAGGACGACCTTAGTCATCCCAAAGAAGCAGGCAACCAACTCCGACTTCAACTGTCGATATGCATGGATCTGTCCTCGGGGTAGTTAAATGTACCAATTGAAGGCGAGGGCCCTTAAGCATGGTGGCAAAGTGGACGCACCAGATGGCATCGTCGAGACACAAGTATTGGATTGTTGTCTTGAATGCCTAGATGTGCTTCCGAGCATTGTTCTTACCACGGTGAAAATCTCAACTTTAGGAGTTAGAAGTTGGCAGGAGGCGGCAAGCGAAGAATCGCCTCACGCGTCGATGTTCTCATCATCCTTGGGAAAGAATAAAGGACGACAGTGCCCCAAGACAACTTGAAGTCCTAAGGTCGACAACAACTGACAAGGCTTGGACCTATCGGTCCAGGTTCGAAAGAGTCTGGCTAACAAACTAATATATAGCAAGTGGTCGGCCAACGAAGGGTGGCCGAGCGTGCACCAACATGGAGACAGCTGGGCATTTCAATAGTGGTCAATGTAACACCAATGCTTGGAGAGAGGTCGCTGGCGAGTTTGCAAGTCGAGCCTACTGCTGCTCTTGTTCTTGATTAGATGCAACCAGAGGATCCGACAATTGGACCTTGAAGGAGCGATAAGCACTTGCTGGCCACCAGCAGGATGTTTCAATGGAGGGTCGCGTTGATAACCCAAGCCTAGTTGACAGTGATAATTTGGGCTTGTAGAAATCTAGTTACCACCTGAGTAAACGCAACAACCATACCTTCAATGTCGTTCAACTGGTGGTCGCATCCAGTCTGAACAGAGGGATAAGGATGGGCCTGTTGCGAGAGGAGGAAACTTCCTCTTGATCGACATGAGGGGAGCTAGCCTAACCCTTGTTCCTGGCTGGTTCGGTGGCTTGACCGCTCATCCTACTCACCATCTTGTAAAGTAAAGGTTTGTAGTTCAATCCTGCATGAAGGTACCAAATGTTGACAAAGAAAATCCGCCAAGGGCAAAGCTAGCCAACCAGATCAACTAAGACAATGAAGGAAGAAGATAAAAAACGACACAAAAAGAGACAGAAGTTAACGTGATTCAGACCCAATCCTCCTATGTCCATGTAGCTGTGCCGAGGAATTAAGAATTCCACTAAGCCTTAAGGAATACAAGGGTTCGAACTCTACCTGAGTTTAGGTACCTTACTTCAGGCTTAGCTCAACAAAGAAAGGGAGAGAACTGACAAGAAGCCCCATACACATCTTGAGAGGCCCTATATATAGTCAAAGTGAATGATTGTTGACCGTTGATGCGCCTTCTGAGATCTTGACACATAGCTTGGAGATGTTGAGATTGCTTAGGATGAAAAATCATTCTTGGAGTGTGAAAGCATGCTTCATTCGGATTTCCCCTAGCTTGCACTATGCATGCGTATGAAGAAGCGTGCTCTACGATCCTAGGTTAATGGTGTGAATTCTTTATCTCGAAGAGTGCACAGCATTTTGGAGAAGATAGGCCTTGTCGTTGGGGGAAAATACGAAAGAATCTCGGGCGTAAGCATCAGACTTTGCATCAGGCAACATCTTCGGGCACATGACCATAGGCTCAAACCTGTGTAGGCCTTGGAGGGCCCAACTTTTGTTTTCATCGGCAACTAAGTGGACAGTTTTGATGTAGCGGGGATCATATGAGTAAACACTAAGTCTAAATTGCATTTATGAAACTTCTTATTTCATCCTTTCAAAGGTGAACATAAACTTGAAAACTTTAGCTGGGAAAAAAAATAATTCTAATAAATTACCAATCATGTTGAAGTTGAGCTCTGTTACTGCAGCTAAAGCACAGCCACCTATGATCGGAATAAGTGACAAGTATACCGGCACTGGGAAGGTCTCACCAAGCAAAAACCTGGATACAAGCACACTGAAAGCAGGTTCTCCACTCTTAATTATGTGAGTAAATGAAACTGCCACCTTTGACATGCTCACTGTTGCTGCAACGTGGCCTATTGTATGAGCCACCGCCACCTGAAGAAGGAGAACCACACAATATTTCTCACTAAACAACAAGCAAATTTTAAAACCTCACGCAAAGCCAACAGAAAGCGACTTGCATAAATCCAGAAATCAGCCAAGGAAACATCAATGATTTAAAGAAAATTATCAAAAATTTCAAAAATGAATCAAAAAGCAATTGGATTTAAGATCTAATGAAGTGCCAAATACATCATACTCTGAAAATTTAAACCTCACCCAAAACCCAAAATAAACATCCGAAAACAATTTGATTTTTTCTCACCGGAAAGAGGGATTTCCAGAAATCGAGATCTGTCTTAGGGGCCTCCGCAATCCTGGTCGCCCAGGAGATCAGCATCATCAGAGATCCACAAGCAAGGGAGAGGGTCGAAGTCAGCCAAGGGTAAGGGTATGCGTTCAGCACCTTCTTGTTGTAGATATTGAACACCACGTTGAGCGCCCACCAGGTGGCGAAGTAGATCCCGATCTTCAGCTTCTGCGCAGCGGCGGGCTTCGGCTCCGCCGGCAGCACCACGTCCTCAGACCTGTCCGCCTCATAAGCCCCGCACCGGAACCCCGAGACGTCATCACGCGATCCCAAACCCAAACCCAAACCTCTCAGCGAGGAAAAGGAACACAAAGGCTTCAAAGACAACCGCGATGAGGAGCACAAGGGGGAGTTGACCTTCACAGAAGCAAGCGGAGTCAAGGGGATCCTCCGCCGGGCAGAGGCTGAGCCGCTCGGATCTAGATCGGCGAAGAAGAGAACCGCCGCCGGGTGCTGCTTCACGGCGGAGAACATGGCGGCCTGTAGGTCGGCAGCGTCGACGAGTATCAAAAAAGGATCTAGCTTTCACCTCCAAAGGAAGATCCGATCTAGCTTTCACAGCTGAACCATCGCTACTAGGTAAGTACACAGGATGGAAAGCAAATAAAAACCACGTGCAAGTCCTTTTAGATGGGATCAAAAAACACTCACCTTCGGGAAGCAAAACCCTAATGCGATCTTTTCTCTTCGAAAAACCCTAGAGATCGAGATCCGCGGAAGTTTGTTTTGGATTCAGACGAGGAGGAGAGCTGCGGAGAATTTGAAGAGGACTTCCGGAGGAAACGAAAAAAAAATTCGTTTCGGTTTAGTAGGTCGCAGGCTGACTGCTCTCGGTTTGGTGGAGACTGGAGAGAGAGAGAGAAAGAGTTGGCTGCTTTGGATTTTTGATTTTACGATAATACCCTCACCTTTATTTAAATTTGAATAATTTATATTCTGGTTCTTAAATTTCAAGTTTGTTCAACTTTTAAAACTTGATATAAGTAGTCTTTCAACTTTGATAAATCAGTCTTAAATCTTAATTTCGAATTCATAATGATAAGATATCCATCCAAATGTTAATTTATTATTTACTTTAAATTTAAAAAATTACATGATGAGGTATTTTCTAGGAGCTCAAATATTTAGATACTATTCTAGCTTAAATATAATTAACTATAAAATTTATATTCTTAGTCTATAATTTTATCAAAAATATGCATTAACAATTTAAGGTAATTATATTAGTTATTACTTATATAGTTCAAAAAAAATCTTTTAGAATTTATATATATATATTTTTTTTTAATTTAAAAGTTTTTTAAGAGTTTATGATCCTCTGTCATCCTAAAATTTTATCAATAATTTATTTACCTTTTTATCAAAAAAAGAATCTGCTTCTCACCTTTTAAAGTCTATTATCCTTCGTCATCCAATTGGAATCCCCCACCTCTAAAATGGGCAAAAAATAGTTTTAATATCTTATTCAAAATAAATAAACTATTACACATTGCACAATTATTATGAGAATCTAAATGATAAATTTCTCTTTATAATTGGTAGAAAACTCCACATTTACGTGATTAGTTTTACTACATAGAAAAGCACCTTAGAGACAACAACTATGAAAAATAATAGATAGATAGAACATGTGAGATTTGATTAAAAAAAATTCTTGTATTAATGTAGTTAATATCCTACATGCGTTAGAAGTGTGATTCACATAGCTTTCATCATAGAATAACTAATGTTTTTTTTTAAAGCCTATAAAAGTATCCTTGTATATTGAAATACTAATAGAGCAGCTGACTATATTAAAAATTTAGCCTATATAAATGATATTTTGCGAGAAGAAGTCATATCTCTCCCACTTGAGTATTGATCAATTCACTTTGAAAATTGTAATTTTTGTATTTTTTTTCTTTTTACATTCTTTTGAGAAACTTTTGATCTTTTTACTTATTTAATAACAATATGGTTCTGTTTGCATGACTTAATTTTAACAAGATTAAAATTAAACTTGAATAAAGATATTTTTTTATTAAAAGTTGTAAATAATGTGAAATAAAGTTAATTATTATGTTAGAATATATGAAGAATGTGATGTAAGTCAGTTATTATTTTAGTAATATATGTAGAATATAAAATAAAATTAATTTTTAATATTAAACTTTATGTATGAGGTGATATACCTGTTTAAAATTAAACCAGATTAATTTCAAACTTGCAAACAAAGAGGCCTTATATATTAATTTTAACTTTCAAAAATGCATAAAAATAATTAGAAATCACAAAAGTAAATACCCCTCTAATTGTCAACATACATAATAAAGGGTAATAAAAATTTCCCATGATTTTCTTATCGGTTAAAATGATGGTATTATGTATTGTGTGCTACGAGGATAACAAAAAAATTGAATAATAGTATTATTTTTATATAAATTTTTATTATTTTTGAAATTAATGTTAACCCAAAAAAAAATATGTCATTTTTTTCATTACAAGTGCTCATGAAAATAATATTTCGAGCTGAGCACACAAATTAAAAATTTTTAAAGATATTATGAGCTAATCATCTTTAAAGTAAAAAAAAATGGTTGAAAGTAATATGCAAATGACAGAGAAATTCAGGGACTAGGATATAAAATACCTTTTAAATACGAGAGTAGGCCAGACCAGACTTTGAAATGGGAAAGCTGGCTATTGAAAATTTATTCATAAGGGTGATTATGTAATTTGTCGTACTGCATGCTTTTTATTTCTGTTTTTTTTTTATAGTTTTTAATTTCTCTTTTTAAATGCGTAGGTGGGGATGGCAACTGCATTTAACAAGTAGACATCAAAATCAATATGATATAATAATAATAATATAAGTTTTTTTATTTTTATTATAATTTTCAAAATAAAAACCCTTATTTAAATTTAAATATATAATATTATTTTTTATATTTTTCTTATTTTTTTAAATTTTTTACTTTTACATTTTACATAAAAAATTAAATAATGTACTTATTAAAATTTTCATAAACTTACAATTTAATGGATGACATTAAATAATAGACTGATTAAATAAATATATTATTATTTTTTTATTTAATAATAAAATAAATAATGTCATCCATTGGCAATAAAATGCCTAATAAATTGCTATCATGAAAATAGTAATTACATCTTCAAAGTCTTCATAAGATTATCAGTTTTTTAACAGTTAGTTATATAGACAACTAGCCATTTTTTATTGCTCACCATCTCTCAGCTACAAATAAAAATCTTCTATCTTTATGAAATGAGAAAGTCTTCTATAAATTAGCCCATGTCTTTGGCTATAGAAAAATCTCTTACTCGCAATCTTTCAGTGTAATTGTCTCTAGCAAGCCTGCATTATTTGCTTATGAAATCTTTGTTTAGCTTGGCCAGTAGATATAATAGAATCTCTCCGAACAATTTAAACCTCATTTTATTTCTTATTAGGTTTTTATGAAAAGGGGATTGACTTTTAGAAATTAGCCTAAGTCTTTCTACTCTAGAAAGATCTCCTAGCTACTTATAATTCTTCAGTGCAACAGCCTCCAACGAATTCACATTATTTGCTGGTGAAATTTTGTTTAGCTTAATTGGTCAGTGGATATATAAAGATGTCACTCAACAATATAAATCTCATGTTACTTTTTATTAGTTCTTCGTAATTTTTCTTTTTGAATATTTACTTTAACAAGGTTCACACCACATACCAATTCTACTCTTAATAGATCCAATGCCTATCTTATTTGCAAATGATTTTTCATCAACATTTTGGATGGCCTCATTTAGGATGATGATGATGAGTAGGACCCACAAAGATATGTCTCTTATAAATTGACGATGAACAAGATTATCTAAATCAAAATCCAAATTAGGTCTGCTATTCTCGTAGCAAAGCTCCCCTTTATGCCTCTACTACTTTAGCCCAAAATCAAGAGAATAATTGATGAGCTATGTGGGATAATGATTGCTCTAAACTAGGACATTACCAAGATATTGACCAAGATGCCTGCGTCAAGCCAAAGTTACTACTGCGCTACTCCCTATCTAATTAGAAAATTCCATTCAGTCGCAAGTAGCGCCTCTATTTCTCTTGTATCTGGGTTATCAATCATTATAGATAGGTGAAATATTCATATTTGGGATTGAGACCATGGAGGATGCACAATTAAATATTTGTTGGAGCAATTAGATCTCTAATTTGTGAGTATTTGAGATTGATTTATCTTTCTAAAGATATTCAAGAATTGGTGTATCACCTTTATGCAAAAGTTGAAGTTGCATGTAGATAAAATTGAAGAGCAAGATTGGAAGATGCATGGTGAATTATAAGCCCACTATGACTTCCAAAACATGCATGAAGTACTAAATATTCTAGTATAAAGAAGATCACTATCATAGAACGAAGCAAGTACCAACTAATAACAAGCTAGTCATAGCACTATTATGTGGAAAAAATGGGTTGGAAGCATTTTTTGTAGAATTAGAGGTATCAGCGGTGGTGGGGCTCTGACAAATACAAGAGCTAACTATCTACAAGGCCATTAAGATTGGTTGTAATATTAGTATACGTAGCAAGCATAATTCAGTAGACATCCACACATTATAATTATCATATTTTAAGTTAAGCATCTTAAAAAAATTGAGCAACATTTGAGTGGAAGAGTTTACTTGCAAAGAAAAGAAGTGGAATAACAAAATCAATAACACTATCACTATAGAAGTTTCGTAAAACTGATGAGTTTTGGTTATCGTTCATGGCTATGAAAACATTTTTAAGACTTCGAGGCACAACACAATCATGAGGTGGCTGTAAGCTAATTAGATTCAAACCTCAAAATAACCTAATTGTCATTTTATTAATATTTTAATTTCATCATAAATTTTAATAATTTTATTTTAGCATACAACTCAATTTTTAATATTAAATATTATTTTTATTTTATATTTAATATAAATTTAAATATTAAAATAAATTTTATTTCTCACAGACATACCTAAAGAGAAAATAAAATAAATACATAATATGTAACAGAATGAAAAGAAAATTTGGTTTTTTATTTTTAGTCACAACAAACAAAATCACTTAAATCACATGCAAAATACTTAAAATTAATTTATAAAAACTTATAAAAAAGAGTGAAAGTTAACAAGAATATATCATTAATTTTAATAAAAAAATTTAATCATTTATGTAATTAAAGATACTACATTTGTAATTTTTGACAAATTATCTTATTTCTTTGTAATATTCAATGGCTTATTTCAACATATACATGTATGATTATCTTATTTATCAATAGCATTCTCATTTACATCTGATGAACATTTTATTATTATTAATATCTTCAATAAATAAAATTCTAATTTCAATAATCATAATTGCTATGTCCCACTGGTATCTAGAAAGAATTGTACAATACAAATTAGATACATAAATGATGCATATAAATAAAAAAAATCATATCTATCAATATATGCAATAAAAAGATAATGTATCTCATAGAAATTGAATGAAAATTTTAAACTTTCATTTAATGTTTGAGGCACACACTATACTGAAATTTCTGTTCTATTATTATAGTTCTTTTTAGCAACTCGATTATTGTAATTCTTCGCAACAATTAATACACAGAGTAGTTCACTTAATTATAATGATCTCTTTTTCAAGATTTTTTTAACTTTTTACTTTTATCATAGTGAATATATTGACGTTCGAAAGTGATAGAAGCCTACAATAAGTAGAATTGCTGATAATTTTAATTTTTGGTTTTCTATTTGTAGTGACAACTAGTAAAATTACTTAATCATATACAAAGTACTTAAAATTAATTTATAAAAACTTATAAAAAAATTGCAAGTTAATTAACAAGAATATTTCATTAATTTTAATAAATTTTTTTAATTATTTACGTAATTAAAGACACTACATTTGTAATTTTTGACAAATTAATTTAATGCAATTAAAGCACTAGTACTTTTTTATATAAAAAATGTTATATTTAATATTTATTAATTTTTAGATGTTACTAAGTAATTAAATAAGTTTTTTATGATATATATATATATATATATATATTTATATCCTTCAATTTTCTTTTTAAAGAATATCCTTCAAATTGTCAAATTGATGAATGATGGATCCCTTCAACTCATTCTCCCAGGCAATTGCATGTGTAAAGCATTCCCCTGGCCGGGGAGTTACGTATGAAATTACTGCAAACCAAACATTCTTAATTTTTATGTATATTAATCATGAAATACACATCATATATTATTTTCTCGGTATATCTTATTGTTGATGCAAAAAAATATGTCAAAATAGAATGAAATAAGACGATAATTTTTACGTGAAAATTCAAGTATCCTGAAAAAAAATCACGATGCCGTCTAGCTAGGCGGTTTAAATCCACTAATAGAATTTTTTCTCTTACAAAGCTTGAGGATCTCTAAATGGAGATCAAATAAGTGAATAAGTACAAGAGAGAAAGAGAGAGGTAGCTCGGCCAGCCTCCTGAGAAAGTTTTTTCTCTCCCTTATTTATAGCTTAGAGAGAAGAGGACATAATGGGTACAATTTGTCACATCTGACACCTATTTCTTCAAAGGACGATTATGTAATGAACCCTCATGCCGCCTTAAATGCTGAGTTGACATAGTAGTATGGAGGATACAATCTGGTGATATCTCCTTGAAGAGCTGTTCGACTAGGGCTGTTCGACTAGAGCTCTAAGGTATTAGAGATTTTTTCTGCCCTATTCATTTTTCTTTTCTTAAAAAAATTGGCTAAAATCTNATTCGATTAGAGGTATTAGAGATTTTTTCTGCCCTATTCATTTTTCTTTTCTTAAAAAAATTGGCTAAAATCTATGTTCATTATACTAAAAGAGAACAAGTCATTCTATTATGTGAGTGTAATGCACAACAAAATTAGAAAGGGCATACTTACCCAACACACACAAAACAAATGCCGACAAGAAGTTGGAATATTGATTTTATTTTTCTGGATCCAACTTAGATGATGGTTTCGCCTATTGAGCTGTCACGATATCTCCATATATATTCAAAAAATATCAGAGTTGGGGGTTCCCTTAGTAAAAAGCTTTGGGGTTACTTATCTCACGAGAGAGATCTTGATATCAAATACATGTCGAGAAGTAGAGCTATCCATTCATGACATTGACATACTTTTCAATGATGAAAGAGTATTATAGTAAACAAGTAGATGCAGTATTGAGAGCATTCATGTAGCTACAACGCAAATCAATAATAGCCATGAACTAAACCCAAACTAGCACATTGGTTGATAATTATCAGATTTGACAATAGAGAGAGAAATAGAGAGAGAGAGAGAGGAAAAGGGAGTTTAACAACATAAGAAAGGAGAACAACATCTTAGAAATTGAAGGAAAGAAGTATTAGTTTGCAAAAAGTACACGGGAGGGAGAAGGAGACAAACAGAGAAAAGGAAGAGTCAATACCCGAACCAACCCCCTTGCATGGTGGTGTTATCTGAGTTTCTTTAGTGCTTCCAGAGCTTCAATTGATGAAGCCAAGAACACAAACAGTACACCACATGGCAAGGAGAGTCTGAGGTGCGTTCTTGACTGCTTCCCATGTCCAAAAAGTTCTCCAGTTTCTCCCTCTGATGACTCTAGCTTTTCAATTCCTATCATTAATCAAATGTACAGTAATGAGATATATAGTTAATTTGCATGTTATCATATAAATTGTTCATATTAACAATAAACTCAGAAATCACCATTTTCTTAATCTGTGTTTTTGTTGAATTATTTGGCCTTGAAATTATGAATTAATTCCTCTTCTCTTAATAATAGAGTCAATGCCATATATATATATATATATATATATATATATTATATATATATATATATGCTAATCTAAGGTATCAAATCAATAATTTAGATAATTGACTTGAAAACTTGTCAGCTAAAATTAGAAGAGCAAGATCTTGTGAAAGATAGAAAGATAAATTAACTATTTTACTTGAAGTACTAGCTAGCTAGCCAATTTATTTTTGATTAAAAAATTATATAAATTTTATGTCTTATTTTATGCAAGCTCATTTAATTTTACAACATTACTTCATTTATTTTTTATTCTACATAAATTTTAATATAATTAATTAATTTTATTTCTTATCATACATATTTAAAAAAAAAAAAATTAAAAAGTATCTAGAGTTACAAAAACTTCATGCCAAACAGACATTACTTTAGTATATAAACCATGTAATTTAAAATTCTAAAATTAACAATTCCAAAATTATATTTTTAAAGCAGAAAAGATTATTTAAGCATGATAAAAAAGGTAAAATTAATTTATTGATAAGTTTCTCTTTTCAATGGATTTAATTGTAAACGAAGAAGGAATTACATATCATCACTTTTAAAAAAAATTACTTGCTAATTAACTCTCAAATTAAATTATATATATATATATATAATGTATGTAAAAAAATCTAAAACTTTTTTAGGGTGAAATATGTAATATAAATAGTAATTAGTGATTAAATGAACTTAATTTAAAAAAATTAATATATGAATGAACTAATTAATTTATTAGTTAATAAAAGATTTTCAAACTTACCGTTGATGAGATGAAGCCCCTTGGGCTCACTGGGCACCCTCGCCGGAGACGGCAGCCTTGATCCTCTCCACAGTGCAAGCGATGAGGCTGTTCACCGTCGCGACGGACCCGAGCGAAAGCTTCGCCGTCGGAACAGAGTCGACCAGTATCTGAAACGCCACCGTCAGCAATGACCCGCCGGAGCCCACCTCCGGCAAGCCGGAGCTTCCCAGAGCCTCGTGGACTCCGGCTGTAGGCCCGTCGGGGAGGATGGCGAAGCCGGAAGGGAGGAGGGCCACGTAGTCGGGGTCGCCGCCGTTGAGGACGACGTTCATGGCGACGACGTCCACCGGAGCGTAGATGACGTAGGAGCCGGTGGCGTCGGTGCAGCTCTCCTGTAGTATCAGCATGTTGCTCTGGTTCGAGTTCGTGCTCTGCCAAAATTAAATTTAGATTAATTTTTGCTGATAATAAATAATTAATAAATTCATTAATCACAATTTAAAATTTAATTCACAAGATTATTTAATAATTTAAAATTTAATTTAGTGAACTGTTCAATAAATTAAGTTGTAATTCATTGAATAATCTAATAAACCAAATAACATAGAGACTGAATTACATAAAAGTTCTTAAAATTTTTCTATAAGCACATTTTGATCCATACTTCTGCACAAGGGACTTAATAGTTCGAAAATTAAATGAATGATTTTCGTAAATATGAACCAAAATATAATTATAAGTAAACTATAAAGACCTATCAATAATTTTCTAAAGCATAAAATAATTACTGAATCAAACGTATTAGCTAAAGCTTTCAGAGATTTAACATGCTATCATAAACAGAAGTTTAACTGTCATATTTTGTTATGGATGTAGCCAGACATAATTTCAAAACTCAAGTGTTAATAGAAAATGCTGAGTTTACACACGATCAATTACTTGCGTAAGTTGAAAAGTGTACACGACTTTACGTAAGTCGCGTACAATTCGATCACGACTTACACCCAGTTTCCTCATGTATACGCAACATTTCTCAACGGCATTTTCAAGCTAGCTTAGTTAATTTGTTATTACAAAACATAATATTTTAAAAATTTTGATCAATATTTTTCTCTAATATAAGATCCCATCGTGAAGAGAAGAGAGAATGAAAGATCGCTTACATTTACGCGAAGAAGAGAGACGCAGTTGCCGTGATCACGGCCGTTAGCAATGTGTGCCATCTCCTGAACTACTCCACCATTAGAGAGGATATCCCACTGTCACAAATAGCAACACTGAAGCATTATCAATTGAGTGAGAAATTGTATACACTTCCAAAATTTTCAAGTCAAATTTAATCCGAGTCCTCGACTATGTGCATTATTGTGTAGATGTTAATTTCTATGGGGAAACTCCCCCATGAAATCTTTGTTCACTAGCTAGCTAGTTGTGCAGTGTATATATAGAATATTATTCAATGATTCATCCGTATTTTAATTATTTTTGTATTAGTCTATACATCATCTTTGAGAAGATTCTCGATCGTGCATGCCTGTCCTGATCAATGATTCATGATAACTTGTCACATTGCACGGCCCTAGTGCCGGTGATGCATTATTCGAATTTCTACTCTATCAAATTTCGATGGTAAGATAGGGAGCCTGAGAGATGGCTACCACATCCAAGGAAGGTAGCAAGAGTGATAATAAATAGTGATAATAAATAGTAATATTGGGCTCTTCCAGTCTGGTAATTGGAATGAGTACAATTTAAATCTCTTAACTAGTATCCATTGGAGGGCAATTTAAATATTTTGCTCGGTATATGCCCGAATAATCTACTATTAAATACTATATATGTTTTACATGAGGAAAGAATTGAGATGATCATATACCTCGCTACGGGAGCTCTCATCACGAAGAAAATCAAACACCCTCTTTGGTGCCACGGGGAGCCAGAACGAGGTCGCAGCATTGAGAACTATGCCGGGAGGGCGGCCGGGGTCATCCACACTCTTCCTTGTCATCACCCTCACATCTTCACCTCCACTGCCAGATAATGTAGTCCACTGGTGTGTTGTTGAGGCACTCACACCACCACAGAAGCTTATCACCATCCTCTCAGCCAGCTTCAGCATGCTCTTTCTACCTTCTGGTGTTGTTATTACTGTTACATTAAAGAAACATTTGTTAGTATAATATGTTTTGAATGACAGAAACTTATAATTTAGAATTAAAATATGTACTTCAATGCTTGCTTAATTTTAACTCTACATGCATGCAAGTAGATTTATTCTTTCAAAAGACATCTACTTGATTATGTTTCTAGATATTCGTAAATTAATGGCAATACTTTGACGTTTACTTAATATTAAACTAAAGATAAGGTTTCATATTTTAAAATATGATATAGTTTTAAACACGCTGATCAATCAAATAGATCTTTTAAGATGTTTCCTACATATTCTTACGATGCAAGAAAGGTTGCTTGGATTTGAGAAAAAGGATATTTGTATTACCCATGCAAATTTACTCTATGTTGAATAATTAATTACATACAATATAAAATTGAATTTTTATTTTTTTAAACATCTACAGCTAATTTAGACCTGAAAATGTGCTCCATGTGTATGATGTACTTATCATTTTATCAATGCCCATTTATAATGAAGAGAAAGAAAGAACAAGAAGAAACAATTAATATAGGAAGAGAAAGAATGAACAAGAGAAACAATTTATAATAAAGAAGAATTAATTTAAGAATATAAATATAATAAGAAGATAAAGTGTGATATAAAATTAGAGATTTCTTGCAATAATTAATAGGATTTAATTTTTACCTCCCACATCTCCGGAGGGCATGTTGCTAGCCATAACACTTGCAAGGCGTTCGCACTGGCGATCCAAAATGGAGACCCAACGCTTGGCCCCAAACGCCAAGCCAGAGTTAACCAATGACTTGTAGATGTTATGAACAGCCCTATCATCCACTTCCACATGTTCCACCCAAATCACCTGAAGCATTCACACATTTCACATTAGATTTAATTTCACTTTCAAGTCGATCGAGTTTGAATCTAATTAGTCAAATGAAAAGTTTTGTTAAATGATATATATGTTATTTACAACATCTTGGATGGGGATTTTTGTACTTGATGTAATTTCACAAATAATAAGTTATCCAAATTTCCTTATTGAACATGTAGCCTAAGTCCTTAAATTAGCACTAAAAGTGAGTACAAAATATATATATCAAATCACATCTAATACAAGATTAATGCTACAAAAATTTATGAGATTGAGCATATCTTTCTTCAACCAAATTTTTCTAAAAATAATATATCAGATACTTAACGCTAATAAGTAAAAATATTGTAAGAGTTTTGATTAGGTTATCAATTGAGCGTGTTGAGCATAGTACAGCTCATAAATCTGTTTGCTACTGTTTCTTCTTTATTCTCTTCTAATTTGCCCTTAACAAGACATGATTGTGCAAAACAGTTTGATATTTTGCGACTAATAATTGTGAGCAAGTAGATCAAGTTGAAAGAAATGCCCACATAATCCTTGTGTAAGCTGTGATAAAAAAAGAATGAGATATCTTTCTTTATTTATAGATCATATATATTATTCTCAATTTGTAGTGTCAACAAGATCTCCAAACTTAATTAGGCTAACTCTCATTATTTCGAATTATACTTGCCAATGGGCTATTTATACATGATGGTAGAAGAGTACCCTAGAAGAGGCTAACCGATATAAATTCGATCTAGAACATTCTTCTACTTGATTATTCTACGTTCAACCTTTATGTATCATATCTCGCTTTAGCATTCTATGCTAGAATATCTAGGAATAGACATTATACTGTCATCTATGTTACTATTTGAGAACTCGATCATATTTGATTCAGCTCGAAGAGCTTGCGATGTAATAATTTTGAGAAAAAAAATAATGTAAAAATTAAAATTTGGGATTAGGTGGTGGGCTACGATATCGAGGCACCGATACACCCTTGTGGTATAGACCAGTTCTATTTTGACCATGTCTTGGGTATAGGGTTTAATTTTTCTACATATATTACTCTATTTACTAGGCAATAGTATTTTAAACAACTTGTAGCCATTACTCCTCTTCTTACATATCTTTACTTTGATATAATGATCTCCTTCTAGCCCTTAATTTTTCCACTATTTTGAAATGAACATCAAATTTTTCAAGAAATCATCCTCCTCCATATATACATATATATAGCCCCGTTCCATTTTTTGCTAATTATACGATATATTCAATGCATGGTACAAGTTTTCACCTTTTAGTTATTCCCATTTGGCATTTCTTCCATCATTTCTACATCATGCTAGAATATGTTTCCTAAATTATGCTAGAATATATGTACAAAAGGCATTACAATTAAGCATGTCTATTGACATATATACAACTTTAATTACCAAATGCTCACCCTCTCTTAAGTTAACAAAACTTTTTCTTTTATTAAAGATAACAATTTCTTGTAGTGCTTTCACTGCTCTGAAAATTCCCTACATTAATTTCATGTCTTAAGACTACCCAAAAAATGAACATCATGATAATATTATCTCACTTTTCGTTGATAATATTAATGGCATATATATTATAGACTGATAGAAACTTCGATAAAAAGAATTAAATTATTAAATCTTATCCATATAAAAAGATAAAGAGAATATTGAAGAAAAAAAATACAATAAGAAACTATATATAAGAAATGACTTTAGAGCAAAATGAGATACTGTTATTTTATAGGGGATAATCATATATAATAGAATAGAGTTTTTATTTTTATTTTTTATGAAAGAATAGATTGTAAAAATAAAGACTTTATTGTTATTGTTATTTCACATATATTAATATATTTATTTGATGAATGACATAAGTAGTTTTCACCTTTGAATAACCATTTGGCATCTCTTGGATCAAACACCCTGAGGGCCTTCTCCTGCATCTCATCACAGGGCTTGGGCGCAGACTATCCAACGAAACGTCCACCACCGCCCACGTCCCATCAGGGTGTTGCTTGCAGTATCTAACGAAGTAGCTCTCCCGGGTTGGAACAAGAGGTGATGGAACTTGGAATTCAGCAGTCATCTGAAAATAAAAAATATAAATATCAACCATAATTAAAATGTTAGTTCCCATTAATTAATCACATTAACCATATAAAAGTTAAATCACTAAATTTTCTTTTAATTTCATGAGATCTAAATTTTCGTAGTCGCGAAAAATCTCTAATTACAGAGAGCCTCCAACTGAGTGTATAGTTTTTTTTTTTTTTTTAACTAATAGGGCCACCAGAGATGGAACATAAATAATTATATATTTTGAGAATTACACATTTAAAATGAGAAACAAATGAAATTATCATTACATTAGGAGCAGGAAGAAATAATACACCTGTAAGGTGAGAAATTAATCAATAAACAGGCTAATTAATATTATATGCAATAAAGTTGCTACCTTGACAAATGCTGCTTTATAGAAAAATTAAACTGAACTCCAATTAAATATGCAGTTGCACTCAATGTCAAAATTTTAGAGAAGCAGAACATTACCACTTGCAAAGCCCCATTGTAGTTTCCAGCTACTCCAGTTGACAGCACCTCCAGAGTCAACGCCCTCGACACTATGCTGGAGAACATCGTTGACCACTGATTCTAAATTAAAATAATCATATTAAAATATTAGTTTTCTCCAACAAAAGATTTAAGGAGCTAAAAACAAATTTTAATTAACAACAGTTCTTTTTTCAACTTGAGTTATTAGATCTTGCCTATATACAAAGAGGAAGAGGGAGACCAAAGAAGATATGACAAGAAATTATAAGGAGTGATCTTAGTTACTTAGACTTAGATAAGAATTTAGTAATTGATAGAGTACAATGGAAACAAAGATTTCATATAGCAGACCCCAGCTAGTGTGATTAAGGCTTAGTTGTTGTTGTTGTTGTTGTTATAGTTCTTCTTTAAGTAACTAAAACCCTAGGTAGCTTAAGCTGATCTCATCAGCTGCTTAATCCACCATACCGCATCCATGAGTATCTCAACAAGATTAACATGATTCATGATCACGACGGCCGTCTCCCTCGACGCCTCCGACTTCAACCCAAACGGCTTCGGCCCGATCCCCCTCGGAAAGCTCTGCAGGTATTCCTCTTCGTTCAGGGCCTCGGTGGAGCCGTCGATGCCTGGAGCCCACAGGGGCTCGCCGAGCTGAGCCATCCGGATGAGCTCCTCCATGGCGGCGACGGCGAGCTCGACGACCATCGGCTTCTCCACATCCGACTGGCCGGAGACCGATCGCAGCAGATCGCCAGCACCGTAGATATCATTCCCCATGCTCGGCGGGATGCCGTAGCCACCGACGTCCAGCGGCGAACGGGATGAGATCGAAGGGCTGAGGAGAGGGTAGGAGGCCATTGGCTTTCCGACGTACTTCGCGGCAATGCCGGAGATCCTATCGATCTGCATGGCAGGCCGTTATCGCAGATCAAAACGAAGAAATCTTGCGTTAACTAAAATGATAGAGTGGAATATATAGAATAAGATTCCATGTTAATTAATTACAAGTTTGCAGGAATTGATCTGCTAAAACATATACCTCCTCTCTGAGCCTGGCGTTCTCAATCCTGAGGTGGTGTTCGTCAAACGACATCTCGCCGAGAGCCGCCGGGCCGCCGCAGTTGGGGCAGGAGGCGTTGCTGAGGGCCTCCTTGTAGCGGAGGTTCTCGGTCCGGAGCTTCTCGTTCTCGGCTCGCAGCTGAGAGTTCTCCTGCCTCTCATGCTGAGTCTGAACGGAAGAAGAAGAAGAAGAAAATTAATTTTAACAGCAGAGCTTCAGTTTTAGGGTGGTTTTCATTTTGATTAATATATACCTTCATTTGAGTTCTTTTGTTCTGAAACCAGAACTTCACCTGAAGAGGCTCTAAGTCAAGCTCCCGGCTGAGCTCCTTTCTCTGCTTATCATCCGGATGAGGGCATTCTTTGAAGAAACTGATTACAGGAATCTTCAGTTCAAGTATATAAACTGAAACCCTAATAAAAAAAGAGGGAGAAGGTTCTGGCGGGTGATCTTACGCTTCCATTTCCTGAATCTGATGCTGGGTGTGGCGGTGGTAGCGCTTCTTCTTGGGACGCTGGTTCGGGTCCTGATCGTCCCCGGAGGCCCCTTCGATGTTCTCGCTGCCGGATTTGCCCTCGAAGTCCTCCTCCCGAGTCCTGAACATCTCGCTCTCCGCCGTCGTCATGGTCGCCGGAGTCATGTTGGAGAGCTGGTGCTGGATAGGGAGCTACTGGCCGTCCACCCAAGTTCATCAGAATCTTAAAGTTAGCTTCTCAAACATACCATATATATACATATATATATATATATATGTGTATGTATGCGATGAGTGAGAGATGAGTTGTAATTAGTATGATATAGTATTATTTTTCTCTTTTAAGTTAAATGGCAACTAAAATTTTATAACATTATAATGAGGAGGGATAGAGGAAGAAAGGATCATGGTGAATTCAACGGTCCAGATCTCAGTGATAGCACTCAGAAAAAAGAAAGAAGAGCAGAAAACTGGCTGGGCTGCACATGGCTCGAATTATAAACCTGCAAACCCTTCAAATCCCACGCGGTTCACGGATACCGAGGTGGATTTAGCCACAATAGGGTCAAATGAAACCAGCTCTTCGGGCTAAGCAAAACCGGAAATCAAACCCATGATTCAAAGGATTGGAATACGAAGAACCGATTAAGAATTCGAGAACCCTAATTTCTATACGTTTTTGTTTGTTTGAAGAGTAATTTCTGTAGTCTTTGAAGGTTATCATCGTGTAAGAAGAATATTTTTTTTAAAAAATGATAAAGAAAAGTAACAGAAAGTAATGATTTCAACGATGTTTGACTCCACTGACCTGGCCGAGAGTCAGCGCCGACGAGTTCCCGTAGCCGGAGGCGCCGGAGTTCCTACCGATCATCGAGGGGACGTGTCTAGCAGGAATCATGATGCCGGCGGGCATTATTTTTTTTTGCTTTTAACCAAACCCTAATCTCGGCCTCTTCTTCTTCTTCTTCGTTAGCTGTTTCGCTCAGTCACGTTTCAGTCTACACGTTCAGAAGCTCAAGTCTGGGCAGATTTAGGGTGAGGAAAGAGAGGGAGAGAGGAAGAAGAAGTAGAAGAAGGAAGTAAGTAGACTAAGAGCCTGAAGAGAAGAGCAGAGATCTACGGGAAGTCGCTCTCTCTCTCTCTCTCTCTACTCTCTCTCCCTCCGGATCTCCTGTTTCAGTATTTGACGGAGATCTGGGTTTGGAAGAGGAGGAGAGGGAAATTAAAGCTGGATAAGGAGATCTAGCAAGGAAGTGCGAGAAGGAAGATGAAGATCACACAGGAGAAGGCTCTGAGAGGGTTTCAGTAGAAGCCATGAGAGGAGAGGAAGGAGAAGGGGATTTGGTTAAGGGAAAGGAGGAAAGGGGAGAGGAGGAGGAGGTGGAAGAAGGAAGGCCAAAGGGGGAACAGGTGGAAACGACGAGGGGAAGAGGGGAGTTAATGCGGAGCTCATAGAGAGGGTGCAATTGCATTTATTGAGAGGTTGGGTGTTATTGCTCAAGAGAGAGAAAGAATAGAGTGATAGATATAGAGAGGAAGGAGAGAGAGACTGGGAGAGAGAAACCCATGCATATGCTTTAAATTTCTTTGGGCCAAAGGGTATAAAGCGAGGAAGATGACGACTACTACCAAACTCCAAAGGCTATAGAAGAAGGATGTATCAATTTTCAATCCGAACTTGACAATTAACATGGAATATTAGAGATGTGGATTGCTATATATAATATGTATCATCATTATTCAACCTCTTTCTCATTAAGTGAGGTATAAAAATTTCGCTCATAATAAAAACCTTCAAATCATATATTAATCTAAACTTATTAATAAACTCCAACCAATAACGTAGCATTAATTCGATCCATTCAAAAACTAAAGTAGACTGAAAAAAACCTCATGATCTTCATTCTCTCTACGCATTAAAGTGGGATATATACCATGCTCTATGCTTAATTAATCAAGTCTCCCTAAATCTTTCTTGTAATGCTAATGTTAAGGAAAAAATATGAGGTGTTGAGCACACCATGCGTATCTAATGAGAGGTAAACTGCAAGTGATCATTCAAAAAAATGCAGACTGTTAGTTAATTTTATGCTTACACATCTTTAAATCTGCTTCATTTGGCGCATGCATATTGTTGAGATCATAGCCTGGATCCTAGCTCGTTTGATAAGTATTAATTAATTTGATGGCAGCACCTCTAACTTAAATTTTTATGTAGGATTATTTTGAAAATTCTACTGTATAGCTTTCATTAATTGGACTATGATTACATATAATTGTTATCAGAATGCATGCAAATAGCCACCTCTCTCTAAATTGAAGGGCACTTCTTAAATGGTAGTGTTTTGTAATTAGTGTACTTTAATCTCTATTTTATCCGTTCAATATCACTACAACAAAAAAAATCATTTGCGACAGACAACTTGCAACAATAGATTATTTGCGACAGAACTGCGACAAGCCCAAAAATCTATCGCAATATCTTAAATATAATAATAAATTAATTGTGATAGAATTTCTTATTGTTGCAAATAGGTAATTTCTGTGATAAATTTTTATGTCAGTCGCAAATCTGTAGCACCAATTGCTATAGAATTTTGTGTTTGTCACAAATTTGTCGCAACATCAGATTTAGTGGAAAAAACAGAACTGCGCTTGGGCAGATTGCTCAAGAAATATCTGTGGTAGTTATTTGAATGGAGAATCGAGGTTGAGATGAGTAGACAAATAAGTGAAAAAAATGCAAGTATGAGTTGTACCTTAACAGATTACCTCAAATGATGAAGAATGAGCTATCTTTGAAGCAGTACAACAACTATATACGAAGAGTTAGTCAAAGACTCGGAGATCGTAAAGTCAAATATACTTATAACGGAGCAAGAAAGAAAGTTATTAAGGAGCAGGAGACAAATTATTAGGCTGTCAAAGAAGATTACCATGTATTATGTCAACAATTATATTATTATATTAAGATATTAGCTACAATTTGATATTTAATTTTATGTTGCCTATGGATTATGTTGTTACTGACCCCAACTAATGAGATTAAGGCTTGATTGTTGTTGTTGTATAGATTATGTTGCTTGAGATTCTTTTGGATAAAATGGTAAAGTCAATTTTGTATTTGGTTTAATATTATCTTGGTATTATGTCATAGTACCTATAGAAAATAATTGTTTGATTTGATGAAGTTGGTAAGTAAACTTGATAATTATATTGAAAGTGAAGAAATCTATTTAAATATTTTATATCTATGTTTCAATGAATTCTTGTACAAATTGGGAATAGGTACCTCAGCAAATTATATATCGACAGAAAGATATTGAGGTCTAAATTATAATGCAAAAAAAAGTTTGTAAATCTAAGTTCTATGAAGGGAGTTATTCCTGTTTTGGTGAAGCATATTTAGCTATCTCATGTTTATCAAAATTTAGGTTTTATTTTGTTTTATGTTTAAAAGTAATGTAAAAATAATTATGAATTTGTTGTAGAATCTGAAAAGTCACTAATGTAAAAGTTGAAGAGTCATCTTTTATTTTGCTTTGCTTTTATCTCTATTATACTCATACTTAAGGGATGAGGTTGAAGCTATTCATGCAAAGGAGAAAAAGAGCCAATTTCTAATTAATTATTTCTCAAGAGTATTGAGAATGGTCAATCAAATGAAGAGAAATGGTGAAGATGTCCTAGATCTTCATGTTGTTGAGAAGATCCTTCGTTATTTGGATCAAAGATTTGAGCATGTGGTGGTAGCAATTGAGGATCAAAGCAAAGATTTGGAAAGTTTGAGCATAGATCAATTGTGTGGATCCATACAAGTTCATGAAGGAAGGTTGAATTATAACAACAAAAGTGGTGGCATTAAGCAAGTTTTACAAGCTACGCTTTCTTTTTATGACAAAAAAGAAATAATAGAATCGAGTCTACAATGGAGAGGTTGAGGTTGTAGTAATAGTTGTCACCAGGGGAGAGGTGATTAAAGTCCTCCAAAGAAGAAAGAATATTAAGCTTCTTCAAGTGGATGCATGTAGTAGAGAAAGGGCATAGGAAGAGGTGGCTATTCAAAGTCATATAATGGAAGATATGACAAATCTCAAATTGAATACTATAAGTGTCATAAGCATAGACATTATACTTAGGAATGTCAAATTAATGAGCATATAGATGATGAAGAGTATAAGGCACTTCATTTCGATTTTTCAAAAAGAGATCTATAGGTGAAAGTGCAAGATAATACTTAGATAATAGAGTGTAAGATAAAACTTAGATAGGAGCAAGCAATGATATGACTGATGATAAAAACAACTTTTAGAGATCTTAATATGTAGGTGCTTAGTTTTATACACTTTGGTGATGATCATATAAAGGTGGAGATAAGGCAAGGACTCTGTTTTATTAGAAGTAAATACTGGTGATCATAAAATTCTTTCTAATATTTATTATAATTCAAAATTGAAGTGCAACATCCTAAGTATTATTAATTATTGAAGAGAAGCTACAAAGTGCTTATGCAAGATCGATTTCTTTAACTTAAAGTTCAAGAGAATAAGTTTACTGCTAAGGTTTCCATGACAAAGAATAGTATTTCTTGCTAAATATGAAAACTATGAGAGCCATGAGTTTGAAGACTTATATAAAAGATCCTTCATGGATTTGGCATATGAGATTTGGCTATCTTAATTTTGAAGGGTTGAAAGCCTTGGGAGAAAAGAACACGATTAAGGGCTGTAACATTCTGAAAATTTAGATTTTGATATGTATTATAAATTAGAATTGTATGTACAAATTTGGGTAATAAATAATATTTACGGTATTTTGGTATAGAAAATATAAAAAAAATTTGGGTGATACCTTTAATTTATTTGATCTCCAAAAATAACCAAGAAAGAATGATAAAAAAAAATATTAGATGTAGAAATAATTTTTGTAAGATCTAATATTTATTTGAAAATATTAAGAGAAATATTAGAAAATTATTTTCTTGATTTAAATTTAAATTTATTTAAAATCTCATAATTTATTTGATTTTTATTGGTGATTACTGGATTACTATAGAAATTTGATTCAATAGAAGAGATAACTTAAAATTAAATTATCGAGATTAAGATGTATAAGATGGATTGTAAAAGTTGGATAATATATAGTGCATATAAATTATTATGAATTAATTGCTAGCTCTGTTTATTTATTCAATAAAGAGATAAATATATAATATAATGATATGTCTTTTTTTCTTGACTGTGATACTTACAGGAGGACAAGTTTACAGACTTGTCGTCACATTCAATGTGAATACATTGACTTGTATTTGTGACACCTACGGGAGGGCAAGTGTACGGACTTATCATCACATTCGGTGTGAATATATTGACTTACAATTGTAACACCTACGGGAGGATAAGTGTACGGACTTGTCGTCATATTTGATGTGAATATATTGACTTATGACTGTGACACCTACGGGAGGATAAGTGTATGGATTTGTCATCACTTCGATGTGAATATATTGACTCGCGATTGTGACACCTATGAGAGGACAAGTGTACGAACTTGTCGTCATATTTGATGAGAATATGTTGACTTGCGCCTGCGACACCTATGGGAGGGCAAATATACAGACTTGTTATCACATTCGATGAGAATATATTGACTTATGTTTGTGACACCTACGAGATGGCAAGTGCACGGACTTATCGTCATATTTAAAGATATAATATGATATTTAGGCAAGTGTATGATCTTGCTATGTAACTAAATTTAAAATCAAAATTTTAAAGGCGACAATGGATTAAAAGTTAAATGTGATTTCTGTGGAATTATGCACCTGCCTTAGCTCGAGCACATAATATATAGGCGCGACGACATTCATTGTCATTTTGAGCTAGAGAGTGAAAACTCTCAAAACTGATTGAGGAGTTCACATTTTAGCCATTATGGGCTATAGCCTACAGGGCCAGGGGATGACGATCTTCAAATATGTAAAAGACAGCTGAGACATAGTATGAGAAATCGCAGGCCCAAAAGAGTAAAATAAAATTAATTAAAAAAAATTTGCTCGTTAATCATTATTTTATATTTGTTCTGTTATCATTTCATATTATAATAATTATTAGGCGAATCATGTTACACTTGTTTATATTTAGTATTCACATTGTGTTAAGTTATTATCTATCCTGTATTTATACTGTTTAATTATTTATAAGAAACTCATGATATACATGCTCATTTATTTGATAGTACTCATATTATGAATTCTTATTTGATATCTTCTGCTTTACAATTTAAGTACGCATAATTATTATAGTCATTGCTATCATGTTATTTATTCATTTGATATTGGTTCATAAATATTGTTGTGTATGCATATAATAATTCTCTTAAATCTTAAAATAATAAATTTGTGATCATGAAATCTTATTAAATATTTTATGTGACTCATAGCTAGTTGATATCTCCAACTGAGTCCTGTTGGTGAACTGACGTCATTTTTGGTAATCATTTTACAGGTTTAGCACAGGCATAAGAGACATGGGTGAGAGACAATTAGAAGATTATTTTAGATTATTTGTATTTAAGATTTTATTTTTATTTATGGTGTAATATAGTAATTGTATATTAAGGACAAATTTACAGTATGATATAGTAAAATTATTTGAGGATAAAAAAAAAATTTGGATAATTGCCGAAATAAAAGCCGAGGTCGTTACAAGGGCATTCTTATAATTCATTATCCTAATCAATTATGTGAAGTATGTTTAATTTGAAAGCATTCAAGAAAGAGTTTTCCAAAAGCATTCATCTAAAGAGCCACCAAGCCACTCCAACTCATTCATGTGGATGGTCCAATCACTCCTCTATCTATAGGCAAAATTTCCTAACTACTTCAATCTTTTTATTAATGATTACTCTAGAAAAACATGAGTTTATTTTTTAAGGCACAAAAGTGAAGCCTATGAGATGTTTAAAAAATTTAAAGCTCTTGTTGAAAAAGAAAGCGATTGTGAGATCAAAACCTTAAGAACCAATAAAAGTGGAGAGTTTATTTCTAATGACTTTAAAGTTTTAAGTGAAACACATGAGATTTGTTGTCCTATGACTATACTTAGGTCTCTCCAACAAAATTAGGATGCCGAAAAGAAAATTTAAATAATTCTCAATATGGCAAGAATTATGTTAAAAAACAAAAATATGTCTAAAGAGATTTGGGCTGAAGCTATTGCATGTGCAGTGTATCTCTCCGATAGATCACCGACCAAAAATTTGAATTATATGATTCATCAACAAGTGAATTGGAATGAAACCAATTGTCTCTCATTTAGTAGTGAGCTAAACTATAAATTTGACCACAATCGCTCAAGACCTTTTACTAAAGGATAGCATGTGCAAGTTACATAAATCAAACCTAATTAACTAACTAACTAATTAAACGGTTAACTAATTTTTTAATTCAATGGGAGTCTTTGTCCCTTTTAATTACTGAGATCAATGTACTTTGATCAAGCAAATTCTCAAAGCACATATCTTTAGGAATTTGATGGAACAAGACTAGTTTGGATGGGTTGAGTTAGGTGGGTTAACTGGCCAACAAATACGTTTAAAATAAATACATCGATCCCTACTCAAGTTTAGTAACTCAACCCGCATCCCCTAACCCCGCTAAACCAAGAAAACTCTACCGGCATCCACTAGTTAGATTATCTCTCCTCATAACAAAAATTTGGATCACTTATATGAAGGAAACTTCAATTATGAAAAATTACATATTTTATTGTTAAAGATAAAATATAATATATATATATATATATATCACAATGAATTCTTATAAAATTATAAATTTTAAATTATTTTTAAATAAAATTGAATTATACTTTAAATCATTAGTTTTAAAAGTATAATTTATAATTCAAAACATTAAATCATATACACTAAATTACTTGAACAATAACAACTACAAATCTTAAACTTTAACCTTAAAATTTTAACTTTCGTAGATTGGTCATATATAAAATTTATTTTAAATTCAAGGGTAAATAGCATCTGGGTCCCTCTAGTTTGGTCGTATGTGCAAATAGGTCCCTCGAATATTTAAATGTAGCAAACTGGTCCTCTAGTTTGATGAAATATGCATATAGGTCCTTGGGTCGTAACAGATGTTAGAAATCACTTTCTCTCTCCTCCCTCTCTCTCCTCCCCGCATCTCTCTCTCCTGCCGATAGGCCACGGGCGACACCGCGCGGCCTCCAGCGGGTTGCGCCGGCGTCGCGCGTGCGCGGGATCAGGAGGAGAGAGAGAGGGGCTACTTTCGCACTTCCTCCTAGCCGGCACCACCTCCGCCTCCCTTGTCGGCGTCAACTACGGCCTGCTCGGCAACAACCTCTCGTCGCCAAACAAGGTTGCGCCCCTCCTCCGCTCCATCGGTGTTGGTCGCGTCAAGCTCTACGACGCCGANACTGCGCAGCTGCTGGAGGCTGCGCGGTGTCGCCCGTGCGCTACGATCGGGAGGAGAGAGAGAGAGAGAGATGAGGGGAGGAGAGAGAGGGAGGAGAGAGAAAGTAATTTCTAACGTCTGTTACGGCCCAAGGACCTATATGTACATTTCATCAAACTAGAGGACCAGTTTGCTACATTTAAATATTCGAGGGACCTATTTGCACATACGACCAAACTAGAGGGACCCAAATGCTATTTACCCTAAATTCAATCTAGTGAAATAAAAATCATTATTATGGACTTATGAATTATACAAAATATGATAAGATTCATAAAAATATATCAATAATTTAATTTATTATTTTTTTAAAAAATAATCATGTAAAATAAATCATTTTATAATATTTTAGTATGATATACACGTATTATTTTATCTTTAATAATAAGATACATAATTTTTTATAATGAATGTGCCCATCTGAATTTCCCTAAAAATTTTGGAATCATTTGAGATAAGTGATTAACCAGCTAGATAGAATTCTGTGATGATTTAAATTAGCAGCTAAACACAATTAAGAGGTTAATCTCTTAATCCCAATTAAGTAAATTATTAATGAGATCAAGCAGGCCCGGCCCGGATTAGCTGACCCGACCCGCCCAACCCACCCGTCGGCGAAGACGGAGGCGGACGCTCTATGGCGATCGGCTCAAATTCGAAAGCAAAGGCCCGCCGGGGGAGGGTCGGCGTAGCGTCGGATCCGGCGGAGGTAGCAGCAGTAGTTAGCGACGGGCCGCCAGCCCTCGAAGAATCCCCTTCTTCCTCCCAATCTCCCTTACTGCCTCCCCCTGAAATCAAGAAAAAGATATCACCAGATTAATCATCAAGCGGGAGATCTTGCTGGTACTCGCCGGAAATCATGGTGTATCGCCTGGAAACGGAGCTGAAGGTCACCGGAAACTGCAAATCTAGTCCGTACGCCGCCCATGATCGAGTTCGGGGAGTACGATTCCAACCTTGAATCGGTGCCCTCGTCGTTGCGAGCCCGATCGAAGCAATAGATCATCGATTTTTTGATCATTCGGCTGTAATTAACTTCTACGAGCATCATCGAAACATAGAAATCCACTTCGTCGGATGATGGCAGGAAAATCTCCCAAAAATGTGATCTGTGGGACTATTTATAGAGGGCAGAGGATGGATTCCTTCTCCTCCGAGTCAAAACCGCCGGCAGTAAAAGGTTTGACGGGAAGACGGCGGTTTTCGGTGGCTCGTATAGATGTGGGCGGCGGTTTAGGGTTGCAGAAGAGTTGTGTAAAACTTTTGTTTGGGGAAGAGGAAGGGGAAATTGCACGTTAGGCCTATTGTTGATCATGCTTTAAAAGAGGTCCTTCTGGACTAACTTTCAATTTCTCCCTCCATAACTTTCCCTTTTTTGCACAATTCTGACCAAATGAACTCTGCCCCATTAGTTAAGTGAAAAGAAAAAGTCACTACAAAGTAGCCATGCCTAAAAGTTTTATTCTATTTATAAAAAAGATTTAAAATTTATTATATATAAATTTTAATATTAAATAATTATTTTATTTTATATTCTACATAATTTTTTAATAAAATAATTAATATTATTTCACATTCTATATAAATTATTTCAAAATATTCTCTCAGTGAAATCATGCATATTAATGAAGTGATCTAATTGAAAAATTCTCTTGGTGAGATCGTCTTCTATGAGTGTGCTTTATAAATATATTAAATAAAGTATTGTCTCTCTTCTATTTTTCTATAATCTTTTTGAGGAATTATTGAAACTTTTTCCTTCTCTTTTCTAGTAAAACCTTGTTGTTCATTTTCTCATAGTTTGATTTATTTTATTAGC
The DNA here is from genome assembly GCA_019297695.1 of Apostasia ramifera. NCBI lineage: Eukaryota > Viridiplantae > Streptophyta > Magnoliopsida > Asparagales > Orchidaceae > Apostasia > Apostasia ramifera. The sequence continues at coordinate 269,250 of JAEMOT010002238.1, forward strand.
ATTTATTTCGTGTTTTCAAGTTTGTTAATAAATGTTTTGGAAAAACACCGGTAAAATCTACCTATGCAAAGGGGTAGTCAATAGGGATTATTTCTATTGAGAGTGTGTGTGAACAATGCTGTATAAAATTTATTGGTCTTCGTTGTTTGAACAATCCAATTGCGGACCAATTCGCCGTGAAGTCTAATTCTATAACACTTATGATTCAAATAGAAAATTGTTGTCTATTTTGACTTTAGGGTGGTCACCCATCTCATTACTTTTCTAGCTCAAGTACGCTTAACTATAGCATTTTCTATTATTAGCTTCATAGTTTTTTTTTTCTAAAAGACGTTTTTTGGGGAATAACTATAAGGCTAATTAATGATAAAAAAATTTCATAATTAAGCTTGTTTGAGTTTGAGTAGTACTAGGATGGATGATCTTCTGATAAATACTCGAGTCATATAATTCTCTAAAATTAAAATGAATAATCCCTCTTTACCTTTAAATTTCTAAATGTGACAAATTTGATTTAAAAAATAAATGCATATTAAATAAATAACTATCATGAACCAATTTATATTTATGATATTTATTATTGAAAAAAATTAATACAATAAATAAATTTATTATTGCGAATATTAGATAATATTTGTAATAGACAATATCAATCATCTATAGGGCCCCATTTGTTTTCAAGTTAAAAATTAACCTAGTTTAATTTTAATTTAACATATCACATCACACATAAAATTTAATATTAAAAATTAACTTTATTTCACATCTTACACACATTACTAAAATAATAACTAACTTTTATCACATCCCTCACACACCCCAATATAATAACTAATTTTACTTCATATCATTCATAATTTTTAATAAAAAAATATCTTTATCTAAGTTTAATTTTAATCTTGTTAAACTTGACCTTACAAACAAATAGACCCGAGATCAATACATTTCATTTACCTGTTTGGGAGATGACAGTTATACATCAAGATGTTGCTTAGTTGTTCGGATTAATGGGGATCCATTAATAGATCGTGTACACATTGGGGAATGGTACAAATAGGAGATTTAGATTGATTAATGTGATGATCTATTAGGACAATAGCCTATTCTTGAGTTCCATGAATAAAATACAATTCCACTGCGAATAATTATTATGTACTAAATAAAAAAAATAAAGTAATATTTCTCAAATAAAATATAATTTAAAAAAGTAAGATGAAGTCCGAGCCACAGGCAACTTCTGCAGTGAAAAAATCACTCGTGCGTTGGGCGACTTCTACTAACGATGGTGCTGGGGTAACGCCATCAGAAACATACTCCATTTGTTATTTTTTTAATGATACTTAAATTATTAATTAATTAAATATAATTATTTTTAAAATATCATCTCCATAGGCCCTGTTTGGCGCGATGACTAAATCAAGACCAAAATAATATTAATTTAAAAAACAACAATAATAATAAATAAATAATTTTAATCATTCTACACAAATTCTAATATAAAAAGAACATTATTTTAGTTCATATACTCAATAATTTTTAATAAAAATATTAATTTTATTTTACATCCTAGATCAAAATACTCGATTCGAATTTTTTGGTCTAGGATGTGAAATAAAGTATATATTTTTATTAAAAATTATTAAGTATGTGAAGTAAAATAATATTTTTTTATATTAAAATTTGTGTAGAATGATTAAAAATTTTCATTTATTATTATTATTATTACTTTTAAAATTAGCACTTTGGTCCTGATTTGGTCCTCTCGCCAAATACGGCTATAGTGTGTTTGTATATGCTGTACTTATATATTTTTTTAAAATGTAATATTTTATAATATGTAACTTTGCTGGTATTTTAAAGACATATAAATTTTGTTTATAATATATGTTGCCTTTAAATAAAGAACAGAGAATAAGATTATTTTTTTTTTTTAAATAATTATTTTATTAAATTTTATTCAAAAAGTCAGTAAACATTAATTAATATTTTTTTTTAAATAATTATGAATGTAACACCTAATGTGTTTGAGAAAGCTTTTTGATATTAAAAAATATTTTTTTATATAACTAAAATATAAATAAGTTTCAAACCATCCAATTTATGTACTAAATATTCAATTCTTATACTGGCCTTTCAATTTTATAATTTGATTTATATATTCATCAAATAGCATATTCATAAATGTACATATATAAATTCAATATGAAATTAAATTCAATTATATTAAAGATTATTTAACAAAGATTTTAATTAATTTTAATCAGTTTATTACGAAAATTGCCAACTGTAGGAAGATTATCCCCGCATCTGCGCCGGGATAGAGCCAGGAAATAATTTAGATAGAAGGGATAGAACTGGGAAATATAATAATCAATGACAGATTTCATATGGACGAAAGGTCAACAACTCATATCGCGATACATTGGATATCTCGCATATCGAGCCAATTTCTCCGCCTTATATAAGTAAATAATTATTTCAATCGTGTTATATAAATTTTAATTTTTAAAATTTAATTTATATCACAATATGTACATATTTTAATAAATAAATAAATTTATCTCACATTAAAAATTCTAAGTCATGAGAGAATATTATTTTAAAAAGAATATTAAAATAAAACCTTTAATATCAAAAGCACATTATAATTGATTTTAATTCTTAAAAATTCTTTAATTTTAGTTTCTAAAATTGTGAAAGTATTACAATCATATTTTGCTATTTTTTTAATAAAAAATATGAAATTTTATTTTTTAAAAAAATAAAATTTAATTATTTTTTAATTACTTTAAATTATTTATATGTTTTAAAAATTATTATACCTTTTATTTTTACCATTTTTAAAAAATTTAGCAAATATTTAATATTTAATTCTTCTCATTTATTTTCTTTAAAAATTTAAAAAAATAAATATTAATATTTAAAATTATATCCTAAAAAAAATTTAAAAATATAATACTAAAAAGTTAATAATATATTTTAATTGAGATCAACTAATAGTATTTTTAAAATACGAGAAACTCAAATTAAAATTTTTTAAAATTTAAGATTAATATACAATACGTTTTTAATCTCAAATTCATTTTATAAGTTTTTTTGTGCCGTAACTCACCGTGATATGCACGTGAAAGAGGTTAAGGGCTTGTTTGGTTGGAGGATAAATTTAAGTAAGAAAAGAGAAAATATTTTATTTTATAAAATTGATGTAAAAAAAATTTATTTTAATACTGGGAGGTGTGTTGGATGTGAAGTAAAGTTGATTTTAAGGTTAAAATTTGTGTTAAATGTGAAATAAAATTGAATTTTAAGATTGAAAATTTGTGTTAAACGTGAAATAAAATTTTTAAAATTTATAATAAATTTAAAATATTATTATTATATTTTGTGATTTATTTTTATGGCTTTGTCAAACGTGCCCTAAGTATTCAGTTTTCTTTTTTGTTGTATTTTATTCTTAAAATAAATTTTTATGTTTTAAAAAATATTGCCATAAATATTTGAATGAAAAGAGGCTAAAAATATTAGTGCATCCAGAAGGAAGAAGGGCACAAAAATATGAGATAATCTCCATTTCGAATATTTAACAGAATCGAAATTCTCGCGCAATATATCAATTTCTCGTGAGGAACGATGCGTCGTGATGGGGACAACGCGTGGTCCCATGCAACTGTCAAATAGACAGCTGTCATCACATCTGTATGGAACAGCGACGGTAGAAAAAGGATGAACTTTATTTGTTGAGGGTGTAAAATGCAAAATATCAAAGGTAAGAAATGTAATAAGATAATTTGGAGGTATTTAATCGCAAAGGAACTCTGACTTTCTCTCCGCTCTCAGAAGAATCTTTCTCCCCTTCAGTGAGCGGGAGTTGACCACGCTGGCAGTCATATTTCCTTCCTCGATAAGAGCGCCGCGCCCCCCTCATGTTACGTAGTAGCCCTCCTTCTTTCAACTAATTAGATTTGTATCCTGTTTATTTATCCCTTTTAAAATTAAATGAGTTAATTTTAACCTAGTATATCTCATCACTCGTAAAACCAAGGCCCCATTTATTTGCCCATTTAAAATTAACTTAATTTACTTTTAATCAGACATATCACATCACATATAAAATTTAATATTAAAAATTAATTTTATTTCACATCTTGCACACATTACTAAAATAATAACTAACTTATATCACATCCCTCGTATATCTCAATATAATAATTAACTAATTTTATATCACATCTCTCATACACTCCAACATAATAACTAATTTTACTTCACATCATTCACAACTTTCAATAAAAAAAATCTCTATCTAAGTTTAATTTTAATTTTGCTAAATTTTACCTTACAAATAAACAGACCCAAATATTAAAAATTAATTATATTTCATTTCATATATATATATATATATATATATAATTTAAAATTTAAAAATAATTTTATTTCATATCTTTACATATGTATATTAAAATAATAACTAATTTATATCATATTTTTCAAATTTTATTTAACATTATTCAAAATTTTTTAATAAAAAAATTATCTTTATTCAAGTTTAATTTTAATTTTATTAAAGATAAATTTTGCAAACAGACAAAGCTAATGTTAATTTTATCAAAATTTAAAATAATTTTAAATTACTATTACATATAATATTTCCTTTTAAAAAAGATTATAAAATAAAAATGAGCATACTTTTTTTGAAAAAAAAAAGGGAGGTTTACAATTAAAAGTCAAAACAAATTTTAAATAAAATAAATTAAAATTTTTTTTTAACGATAGTCTAAATTATAATATGTCAAAATTATAATTTATGTTATTTTGAAAGTTTGATATTATCAGTGAAAATAACATATTTTTTTTTAATATTTATATAAATTTTTAAATAAAAATATTTGATATATATTTATATATAAATATTATAATAAAATTTAATATTAATTTTTAAATTAAAGTTTTAAATATAATTTTTTTAATAATTAATTATCTTAAATAAAATTATTACTATTTTAAATTAAT
>JAEMOT010002239.1:0-21667 GCA_019297695.1 Apostasia ramifera
TGCCTAACGCAACCCTCCGCGTTTCTCATCCGGGACTTGGGACCCGGCAACGACGCGTTTAAAAAAAATTTAAAGATGATAGACGTAAATTCTCTTAAATTTAAATAAATGAAATTATTATACTTTTAAAATATGAAAGCAAGGTTATTACAATTCATTAAATCATCAACTAATTCTCAATATTTATCACCCATTAAATTGACTGAGTATGTAAAATTATACTTAGATTAATTTTGGCCTTTGTTAATAAATTATTTTAAAGTTTTTTAATTTGTAAAAATCTCAAAAAACAAGAAAATCTATTTGAAAGGTGGTAAAATTTTTCTTTTTCTTTTTCTAAGGTCAGTGTTGTATGGCACTTTACAACAACATGAAGAATTGACAGAGTGATTTCATTAAAATATTTGCCAATTTTGGAGATCTAATTATAAAAATAAAAATGTTGATAACTACCTCGAGTTTTCTATGTCGTCAAAATTTAGAACTCGTCAAACAAAAAATGTTACTCAACTACAAAAGAAAAAAAATAAAAAGATTTAAATGTAAAATTCAATTAATCAAAATAATAGTACTAAGTAGGAGAGAACTTAAAGAATTCAGAAACTACGAAGACTTTAATTTTATAATGAACGTGAAGAGTTCGTAACAACTATAGTTACAAATGATGTTGATGATTGTGGAAGATTTTGGTTATAAGGTAAGGTAAGTAGGTTAATAATAATCTTGATTGAACGCCGATGTCTTTATCGTTAAGTCGTATTGTCAAATATTGCATCAGGAATAATAAAATCAGGTATTGCAGTATTGACTTAGTCGAAATTACTTCTGGTCAGAGAACTTTATTTCGTTAAAAGTGCAAGTCGAAAAGAGTAATGTCAGTGAAAAAAAGTGTTACTAACTTGATGTCGGTCTAGGTACTTGTGAATCTTCAATCCTTAATATGTATCATGATCACAGCCTGATGATCTTGCTATTTATTGATGATAATGAAAGTATTTTTTTAAACGGTGATTTACATGAAGAAAGTTTTATATAGAGCATATCTTAATTACGAAAAATTATATATTTTACTCTAAAAAATAAATATTATATATATTACATTAAAATCTTATAAAATTACCTATTTACATAGTATTTTTGAAAAAAAAAATTAAACTAATAATGCATTTTCGTGAATCCTATCTTATTATGTATATGTATGATTCATAAGTCCATAATATAAATTTTTATATTGAATTTAAAGTTGATTTCATATGCATCAAATTTATGAAATAAACTGCATTTGAGTGTAATGTTAAAGATTAAGGTTTAGGAATTAAAATATAATTTTTAGTATTAAAATAATTTAATACATAGAAATTAATGCTATAAATTATAAGTTATAACTTTAGGGCTCTGAATTTAGAGTGTAATGCGATATTATCGAAAAAAAAAATATAAAATTTATAATTTCATAAAATTTTAGTATGATATATGTAATATTTTATTTTTTATAATAAAATACAGAAATTTTTATATTTAAAGTATTTTTTATGTAAATTCTCTTTTTTAAAATTTAAAAGAGCGTGGAGTTTAATTTTTTTTTTATTTTTAAATTTCTCTTGATTTAAGATAATATGAAAATAAGTTTTTTGATATTAATAAAAAATATATTTTTATTAATATACTTATTTGATTAAATTTAAAACTAAATTAATATTTTAAAGAAAAATAAAGTTCAAATTAAATTATTAATGAGAGAAAATATTTACTATTAAGTACTTTAATTAATAACAGTAAAAACTCTATTTTAATTTTACCTTAAGCTAAAAGGTCTATTTGATTAATTTAAAAATTAAAGAGAATTAATTGCAAAAATGCTTAATTGTTATTAACCAAATTGATTTTGCATAATGGTCATAAATATTTAAATAATATTAAAATTAAATAACATATTTAGATAATATTAAACTAAATTAAAGGCACTGAGTTTTATTTTTAAAATCAATAATTCAAATTTGTGGAGCCTAATTCTCACGGTAGTTTGTGTCAGCTTTGTTGTGATTCTACGTTACTAATATTAATAACAAGTTTTTCTTTTGAAAAGGTGTTCAAGTAAAATTTGAGAAAAACTTACGTGAAATTGACAGCAGGGTCAAATGATTCGCATCAAAATGAAATTTCAGTATATCTACCTCAGAATAAGCCTCACTCTAATGCTATAGGGAGAGCTAGAAGAGAAGTGCAAAAACCTTTGAAGTTCAGAAATACTGTGGCTTATGCATTTTCTGTTATTTCTTCTGAAATTTTGTCTTTTCAGGATATAATAGAGAGAAAAAATAGCAAATAATGACTAGATTCAAAAATATAAAGAATTCAATGCAAAATAAAATTTGAAATAAACTTTGCTTCCAAATTTTTATTATTGCTTTCTTATAAATATTTTTTACCTAAGACAAAAATTTAGTTATTATTATTGTTATTACTTTTTTATAAATATTATTGCAGTTTAAAATATTTTCATTGAATATCAATTTATAATTATGTTTTTATGTTTTGCAATATATCGAAGTAATTATGTAAATATGTAAATTGATTAAGCACAACACGAGATTAGAAACCTATAAAAATTATAGCATTAATATAATATTCCAAGGTTTGTTTATATAAAAATGATCAAATATATTTTAATCACAAGGCCGGTCATTATTGAGAATAATTGACTTTTATAATATTGAATTTAAAAAATACTAATCAACTGATTGCAAAGTTTAAGCATCATATGATAAAAAAAAATCTTTAATTTTCAAAATTCACTAAAATAATTACTAAGAAATGATTGATTTAAATCTACAAAAATTACTGGTCAACTTAATTAAAAATAAAATATCCTGTTTAACATTAAAATAAATGGGGAAAATATATTTTCATTTATTTTATCAGGTATAATTCGTATTTGATCAGTTCAAGATACCTCTAAGATTTTTTATATTTTATATTTTAAAATTATTTATATTTATAGAAAATGTAATGAAGCTCATGCCCGTAATTGTAAAATTAATTTTATTTCATACGAAATATATATGTAAATATTAAAATTAATTTTATTTTATATTTTAAATGCTGAAATTCTGTTTAATATTAAAATAATTTTTAATTAAATTTAGAAATTAAAATATTTTCTCTTTAATTTTTTCAGATAAAAAATTAATGGTAAAATTGCATCGGGGCTGAGATCAAAACGGCATTACAAAGTAATTTTAATTTCTTAAAAATTACGATTTGAATTTTTGAAATTATAGGAGTGCTGCTATTTAATTTCAATTAAAATAATTATTGGTATTTTATTATTATATTATAAAATTTATTCTTAATTATTAATTTTTTAAGTTTTTAACTATAATTTTAAAATATTCATATCAATATTTTTATTTAATTTTTTTAAAACAGTAAAAGCAAAAGATGAAATTAAAATTTAGACTTTTATGAATTTTTTTAAAAATTATGAGGATAAAAAAATCTAATAATTATTTAAAATTAATTTAAAAATAATCAAATTTGATGTCTTTTATTACGAAAATTCAAAAAAAATAAAAAAAATAAATTCTAAAAGGGGCAGAAATTATAATATTTTTATACTTTTAAATACAAAAATTAAAATGTTTTTAGGGTTTGAATCAATTAGTTATAAGATATTTTTTTAATGTGGCTACACAGTTATATTATTTTTTTAATAAAATACATAGTTACACATTAAAATAAGTGTTTGAACTAAATATAATAATTTATAATGTTTAAAATGTAATTCATTCTGACATAAATTATTCGATTTAAATGAACCATAATTCAGAGATAAAGAAGTAATTTGTGTATTACAATTATGCAACATTCAATAAATCACTAATTAAATTAGTAAAATTATATACATTACTTAAAAAAAAATAAAGCGTACTAATTGATAAATAATAAAAAAAATATTGCACTTTTATTTAAAATTATTAAATTTAAAATTATTAATAATAGATCTTTTCTATTAAAAAAAATTAATTACAAAATACGTGAAACTTTATGTGAACTAGTTGAGTAGTATTGATACTATTAAAGCTATTAGGCCTCATATGATTTAAAAATTTGTTTTAAACAAAAAATATTTTAATTTTTAAATTAATATTAATTTTTTTATTTTAAGTAAAATTAATTTTGCAAATAATATTATGGAAACGAAAGGACAAACTTAATTTTATATTAAGATTTTAAATTTTTATTCTAATTTGGAGTTTGTATGTAAATTAGAAGTATGGATTACGATAATTTTGAGAATTTCTGCAGTTTTTTATTTTAATATTTCCACTGCAGTATTTGTCATAAATTTTATTTTATTCTTCAGAATTTAGATTTTAAAAATTTTATTTTATAAATAAATATGCGAATTTCGGTAATGATTTTTAATGAAAACCAAATCAAAAATGACAAAATTAATAAGTTTTGCCAAAAATTGAAACCAATATTATTATATTTTATTAAAATTAAGCAAATTAAAAAATTTTCGGCTGACGTGGCCGGAAAGGAAAGCGAGGGGACGAAATTTGTGGCTAGAAAAAACCGGAGGTGGCCCCCACCGTGTCCCCTTCTGAGCCAGCACCTGCAGCCCCCCTACTGTGGGCTCCACGGTCCCTGCCCCGGGCCAACGGACAAGCCCGGTCCGGGCCGACACTTCTCCCCGAGCCAGCCCTGACCCACTTCCGTGGACGGCCCTCTCGCACCACGAGCATCTCACCGCAACTCAAATCTACCGTCCACGTGTCCGTTTGGAATTGCTGAACGGTGCTACAAGTAATTCGCATATAGACATTTATGCGGACGGTGCTATGGAGATTCGTCAACTAGGGTCCAGCATCGACGTTCGTGCACGGAACCGGACCGAACCTGGCTAGTGCCCTAGTGGACTCCAACGCACGTACCTTTCTCGCTAAGCCTTTCTGACAGAGCACCCGATAGTGACCAAAAAAAAAGACCGACACGTGTTGATAAACAAGATTGCAGATGTGTTCGAGTGCAAAGCTGTGGTTCAGAATTAAAGTGCATGTAATTAAATTTCTGAAAAAATAAAAAGGAAATGTTTCTTTCCCCCGTAACTCACCCGGTGGGCCCGGTCTACTGCACCTTAGGGGTAAGACCACGTCAGCATATCACGTGGCTGTGTTGGTGGGTTACCTGTAGGGCTGTAACGTCCGGGAATTTCCGTCACGACGGTCGCGTGAGGCTGTGAAGACCACAGTCGTGCGACACGTTAGTAGCCACGTCAGCATTTTCTCATAGTATTATTTAAAAATTAATTGTGATATGACAAAAAAAAATTCTGCTTATCTAAAAAAAATCTGAGGCTTCCGTTTGGAGAGAGGACTAAATCAATATTAAAATAATACAAATTTAAAAAAAATAATAATAATAAAAAATAAATTATTTTAATTATTTTATATAAATTTTAATATAAAAAAATATTATTTTAATTTACATATTTAATAATTTTTAATAAAAAAATTAATTTTATTTTACATTTTAATCAAAATATTTGATTTAAATATTTTAATCTAAAATATAAAATAAAGTATATATATTTTTATTNATTTTAGTTTTGATTTGATACTCGTCAAATAGGACTATTTAAAAACACAATCCTAGTTTATAAGTTTTTTGAATCTACGGTCCTTAATGGAAATATTTTATTTGATTTCATTATATTAAAAGCCTAAAATGGTTAATTATTTTTGCTCCGGGAGTTGGGCTGTTGACAAGAGGAATTTAAGGGAATTTGCCTCAAACTCAAATTCAAAAATTTTAAATTGAGTTTAATTTAAGTTAATTAAAATCAAATTAACTTAAATTTTGAGTCCATGTTTAAATTAAATCAAGCTAATTTTTAATCTTATTTTTTAATTTGAAATTTCATTTTTACTTTTCAATTTAATTTATACTTATTATATTTTTATTTATACATAAGTCGTTTTAACATATACCTTAAATTTTTCAATAAGAATTTTATATATTCATTTATTGAAAAAAAAATTATTGACTAAATAGTCTAAGTGTGACTGTCAATGGTTCAATATCATCATTCTGTCTGACATAATTTTAAATCAGTATGCTGAAAAGAATGTCAAATTCAACCCGTAAATGTTAGATGCATGATTTAATAGGTAAATTGATTGTGTATTTCCTAATAGCTTAAAATTTTTAAGAAAGATTGTAGCGTTAAAAATCTTAACAATTAGCATCAAAGTAAATCTCAAGTTTAAATCCCGACAATGCACTGACCGGGGTGATTATTAGGAAAAACAGTGACTGCATGACCTTTGTGTGCGGCTATCATTAGTATAGTATCATCGTTCTGTTGAACATAACTTTAGGTGAGTGTGTCGTTATTAAAAAAAAAAGTTGGCTTCAATCAATGAGCACTGTGTTTAGCTTTAATAAGTAAATTGGTTGTATCATTTCTGCTAGCTTAAGTTTTTAGAAAAATTGATAGCACTAAGAATCGTAATAATATTCACATATATATATATATATAATATTTTAATATATATTTGAAAACTAACATATAAATAATTATACAAATATCTAGTTCATTATGAGTTGAATTGATTTTTTTGAGTGAGCTAACTTTAAATCATAAGACAATTAAATCAAATTTAAATAAAATAAAATACGAATAAATTTTGAATAAAAATTTTAAATTTTTGATATTTTGCTCACACTTATAATGGAGGTAACGTTTACTCACAGATGGATCATTATTGATCAAGTTTTAAATGGTCAATAAAATAATAAATTTAAGGATAAATTACATATATGTCCCTAGAGCCTTAAATATTTTATGTATTGGTTGTAAATTTTTTTTTTGACAAAATTGGTTGTAAATTTTGAATCATATGACTATAAGTTCTTAAAATTTTTACATATTAACTAACAGATTTTAAATTATAATTTATTTATTTTTATATTCTAGTATTTTGCATGTACTATCTAAATTAATATGAGATTTTATGTGATAGAAGAACTATATATATTTTTACAAAATATTAGATTTGAAAATTTAAGTGTTGCGATTTATTTATTTTTTATAAATATGTAAAAGTATTTGAGTGCTTCCATTCAAAATTTTGTAGGTTAATACATAAAAAGAAATAATTAAATGTTAATATCTCATAAACCCATTTCCAATATATCCTAAAATTAATGTTGATTGATACCTTTGTGAATATATCTCATTGATCAACAAATTATTATAAAAAAATAGTCAATAAATTAATTAATCATTATTTAAGTTTTAAATTTAGTGAATTATTTCAATGAATTGAAATTTAATTTGCAAAATAATTCAATAAACTAAAATTTTAAATCATAATTAGTTAGTTTATTTATCAGTTGCCCAAAGTTTGTCATAGGATATATTTATGTAATTGTAAAAGTTGAATTATTTAAAATTTAATTAACATTAATATAATTAAAATTTAAAAGTAATTAATAGTACAATTAAGGTGTAGATATTATTATATTTAAAACAAATTAAGTAATTTTAATAATAATTTTTACTTTTGATTTTAACAAGCTGGTTTTGCAAAAGTATTATGTGAGGTATATTTTTTTATTTTATTTTTGTACTTTCATACATTTTAAATAATCAGAAATTATATCATAATTTTTTTTTACTTAGAATTTTTTTATCTACTAAACCCATATTATTGTTTGACTTATTATCAATTTTTTTTTTATAATATTTCATATCCTCATTCATGAGATATTTATAACTCAAAACCCCACTTTTTGTCTAATTATATGTTGTGCACATTGAGTTAATTAATATGGAAATATTACTTCTTTTGACTTTTAATAGCTGCCACTCAGTCAACATATTGATGAAAAATAATAAAATGAGGCACCAATGTGGCAAAAATGAATAAATATTAAAATATTAAGCCAAATTTTTAGGTCACGTTGATAAAAAAATATTTAAATTTATGTATAAAGTTTTAATCGTGTAAGGCACTCAATTAAGTTTAACTACATTTCACAAATATATTTCATAATTATAATATGAAAATGAAAGAACTTCATTAGAGAAATCATTTTCTTTTCATTCACTTGAGTCCTTTTTCATTATATTTTAAGGAAATTATATATAAATTCAAAATTATATCTTAATTATTTATTAAGCTATTAATGACCTCTTAGATAATATATCAATCAAAATTTGATGTGGGTTTGTGTCCTTTATAATTATAAATCATTCATCGTATTAATATTCTTCATTTATTTCTCGAGAGTAGTTCAATTTTTTTTTTTTTTTAAGAAAAATTTTCTTGTCTTATTCCTAAATTTTTTTGTTATAGATAGCAGCACCCCTACTTTAAATGTAAATTTAGAAGTAGTACTTATATTTAAAAGCAGTATTCCTTATTTTGAATATAAATTTACAGATAACATTCACATGCTAACTTTAATTTACCGTCTATCATTTTGCTTAACTAAAATTAACATATGTAATTAAGATTATATCTAGTTTTTTCTTAAATAAAATCTACCACTTCTTCAACATATCTATTTTTTTAAAATTTCTTTTATTTTAATTTTTTGTTCATTTTTAAGATATTTGTTTTTTTTTCATAACTTTAGTATTGTGATTCTTTTCAAAACACGCAAAGAGGGCGTTTGGTTCGTTGTTATCTTGGTGTTATGTTCTGTAATCTAGATGTCATGACATCTAAATATCATCTTTTAACTAATAATTTTATAATCTTATATAAGATTATTTATAAATATCATTAAACTAAATAATCATTTTTTTTAGATAACATAACATAATGTCAAGATAATATTTAACCAAAAGCCCCTTAAATGTAATCTTAGTTATGTATATGGACACTAGTTAAGTTAAAAAAATAGAAAAACAAAAAATTAATATGGAAAGTCTTGCCTATAAATTTACATTCAAAATGAGGGTACTGCATATAAATATTTGATTTAGAGAATACTATCTGTAAATATTTAATTTAGAGAATGCTGTCTGTAAATTTTTTTTTGTGAATAATAAATATAAATTCTCCTATTTTTTATAGTGTTATTTTCTCTTGAATAATATATCCTTCAAAATTTGAAATGAGGTCTTCAATTCTCAATTATACATCACAAAATTTATGTAAGCAAAAAAATACAATGAAACAGGTTATTTTTAAAATAAAACAATGAAATACAATATTTTTAAAATAATACAAAAAATTGGGCTGAACCTAACAGTTGTTGCCTTAAAGGGAGCCCAACAAAATGAGATAAAATTAGCCCTTTTCCCAATTTGACAAAAATATGGCTGGAATTATTTTAAATAAAAATACTATTATGAAAAAAATAATCACTAATGTTCATAGGAAATAAAATTATAGGCAATATGATTAAAAAATTTAGCCTCTACAATCCTAGGTTACAAATGGATGAGCCCTAAACCCGGCCCTGTTTGGCGTGAGGACTATGTTAAATATTGATATAGCAAATATTAGTTATTTAATCTGAGTATTATGTAAAATTGCATTGATATAGACAAGAACATAGTTAAATTGCCTGTATTCTCTTCAAATACAATAAAAAATAATTGAATGCTCATATAATTGTATGTATTAGTTAAAATAAATTATTATGTAATGAATTCAATGTTAATGCAATGAATAGTTGTAAAAACAATACTGTTCTATTCAAATACATTGATACGTCATAAATCAGTCTCGATTCACATATTTTGGTTTAGAATGTGAAATAAAGTATATATTTTTAGTGAAAATTATTGAGTATATAAAATAAAATAATATTTTTTTTATATTAGAATTTGTGTAGAATGATTAAAAAAAGTTATTTATTATTATTATTATTATTATTATTTTTTAAATTAATATCATTTTGGTCCTGATTTGGCCCTCGCGTCAAACAGGGCTTTAAAGATATCTTTGAACTCGAAATAAGAGTCTAACGGTTAGAGCCAGAGAATTTCGAAGAGTATAACTTCTTAAATTTTCAATTCAATCTCGATTTGATCTAAAATATGAATTATAAGAGTTCAATCTGAGTTAAACTCGAGCAAAAACATTTCAAGTTAGCCTTGGTTCGTTTATTAGCAATTGAAGCTTTTTTCAAGCTAAAGGTAATATAACTTTCGATTAATTATTAATCTTTTTAATTAAAATTTATGTATAAATATCTTTGTTCGTTCAATCAATTGAGATCATAGCAAGAAATAGAAATTAAAAATTAATTATAGTTAATAAGATTTAAACAAATGTACCAAGAAAATCCAGGTGTACTTCCATTAAGCCACTCAGAAAAAGTCAAAAATTATAAATTTTTTATATTTTTTTAATCTAATCAAATTTCTTTTTTAATAATTAATTTGATTAAATATCCGTATCAGTTCAAAATTAGATCGATAAAACTCTCATCAGTCAATTTACTTGAATCGTATCAATTTAAAATTTAATTTATCTTTCAATAAGCTTTGGTTTTCGAGATAAGTTATCAGCCTGATCGTGATCTCTGCTCGAATTCTTCTTAAACTATTAGTTTCAAATAAATATATTTGAATTAAATTGTGTTGACGTAGGATGTGGAGATCCCAAGAAACACCAAAGAAAGAGAGTTCCGGGAGACGGCGGCGCGCAAAGGAGGTGAGCCTGTTAACGGAGGCTCAGGGAGAAGATTAATCCGAAGCAACCAGGAAAGCACACAGAGATTTAAGGTGGTTCAGGGAGGAAATCCCCTACGTCCACCAGTCGGTCAGCGAAGAAATTTCACTAAGAGGAAAAAAGGATAGCCTTGAAGGCTAGTACAATGCTTTTTTTTTAGAGAAGAGAAGAGGAAGAAGAAGAAGAAGAAGGAGAAGCCAGGTACTCCTCAGCCGGAGTCTCGTTACAATCGAAACTCTTCTGGAGAGAGAGAGCTCTCTTTCTATTTCTGTGTATCTGTATGGGTCTAGATGTCTCTCTTTCCCTTTTCCCTCTGTGTGTATGTATCTCTCTCTGTCTGTCTCTCTGTCTGGAGGACTGTTCAGCGATATTTGTAGGCAGGGATGGTGCAGCTTCACCCAAGTTCCCTGATTTTTCGGCGGAAAGGTGATGGACGATCTCCGAGCGTCGTTTATCTGTCACCGGAGAGATTTGCCATTCGTACGGGAAGATGACATCTTTTAATGCTGGTACTTCTTCTAGGAAAGAACGTCTGTACGGAGAGCGGCGGGGTTAGGTGAAGTTGATTGTGACAGGTGCTTACCTCGTAACCTCGTGCCCGAGGTTACGAAGGTTGATCCTGGATCGTCGTGGGCGAGGGTTGGTTGAACCCTCGTGCCCGATGTTTGACCTGGGTCAAGAGTCCTGCAAAATCTGAAGCTGGGTCAGCAAATTCAATCAATCAAGTACAAATCTGGCAGGTGCCACGTGTTCGGCTAGGATGCAGCGCATGAACCACGTGTTAACAAATTGTATAAAAAATATTTAAAATTTTATAAAGTACTTTAAAAAAAACATTTATATATAAAAAATTTAAAATAATCTATATAAAAAAATGATATTAGAAAAATATACTTAATATTTAAAATTAAATTCTTTATAATATATATAAGATACATTGGATAATTTTATAAAAATATTATGCATAATTTCAAATGGACTCATGCCTATAGACCTATTGATAGAATTATTGTATGCAAACTCAGCACGAGGTAAGATAAGGTCCTAATTTTTTTCATTTTTTTTTACTAAATAACGAAGTAGGTTCTCTAAATTTCTATTAACTGTTATTTAAATTTAATTTAATTGAAAAAGACTAAAATTTTTAATTTTTTAAGGGCTTAAAGTTTCAACTTAGCGTTACTTAATTTTGGGAAATTTCGTAGAGATCACATACTTTTGTGTAAATTATTCATTTTTTTAAAATTCTTTTTTAGGAGATTTTAAATTAAACAATGCTCAGTTATTTTATTACATCAGTGTTTCAAATAGACATTCAGAATATTAATATTATACATTCTCAATTTCTCATACTAATTGTGTAAATATTATATACAAAAATTTTTAGTATATGCATTATGCAATATTAATATTTCTAATATAACATATGCATACAAAAGTGCGCAACATATTATATGTAATATTTATAAATTTAAAATGTAATATGTAATATTATTATTTTAAAATTTTTATATATTGTTGACATGTGGCTCCAGCGCTGCATCATAATCATATACGTGGCGCTCCTTCATCTTGAAATATCATACATTAATTTTTGAAGTTGAAGCCTTTCAAACATCGTGAGTGATGTTTGGAGCCTTCAAACATCGTGAGTGATGTTTGGAGCCTTCAAACATTGTGAGTGATGTTTAGAGCCTCGCAAATATCCTGCATGACCGATATTTCCAGCTCTCCCAACCACATCAGCCATGATATTTCTCAACTATGCCTATCGCTGTCAGCGTGCTTTGGCCGCACCGTTTTCAATGCAGCATGTTTCTTCCAGACACACAAACCAAGGGCCCGCATGCTCCAACCGCTGCAAGTTCTCATAAGGCGCGAATCTCAAGAAGACAAACTCTTCACCCATTGATTCCAGCCCCTCCAGTGGCCGACAGCGGTAGGACCACCAGCATGGGCTCAGCATTGTTTATACTTTTTTCCCTCCGGAAGACCCGGAGCTCTCCTTCCACCCGCCTATAAATATTCTTGAACAAAGCTTCAAGAAGGGGGAGAAAAAGGAAGAAGGACGAGTCGCACAGAGATCTTCTTCTTCTTCTTCATTTCCTCTCTCTGTTCAGGGGAGCCTCTTTTTTTTCTGAGCTCTAGTCATGTCGGTACTTGGCTCAAGCGGTCTCTTCTTTGAGATATAGTGAAACGTTTCGAGCTCGTCCCGATGGACGTAGGGGATTTCCTTCCTGAACTACTTTAAACCTCTGTGTGTTGCTCTAGATGCTCTCTCTCTCATCTAAGCCTTAATCATCAGGCTTAGTCATCTGCGCGTCGTCGTCTCTCGAGGCTCTCTCTCTTTTTCGGTGTTTCTTGGGATCCCCTATATCCTACGTCAACATATATAAATTTAATTTTTTGTGGAAAATATGTAAATTTCATACATCTTTTCAGTAGCAATCCAACTCAGCATTTAAATGTTGACTTGTTTTGATTTGAATTATTTAATCAAATTTCATGACTTCCCTTTTTATAGAAATACTTTTATTTTTTGAAAACTATTATAACATTCTAGTTTTAATTTTAATTTAGTCAAATTTGGAGGTTCAATATTATTTATGTTTTTCACGTATTTATAAATTTAAATTATTTTTTAAAGAGTCGTAAGACTTAAGACTGGACTTTTATTTCAGGAAGATTAATGAATTTGATTTTTTTTAAACTAGTGTCTAAGATATATAATTTTCACTCGAGTTTTTGAGGTTGAACTTTTATTTCAACTAAGTCCGTGAATCTAATTGAAATGTTGCTTAATAGAGGAATATGAGTAAAATATTTTGTGAACTTCAGGACCTATTGCTAAGGAATTTGTGGACCCACATGAAAGAGGACCTATTTAAAAAACCTTTAAGTCCTTGAACTTATATGAAATAGTGGTCCAACCTCAGGGACCTGGATGACAAATTGACATGATTAGCTTGATTGGTCAAACTTCAACGGGGCTTTTCGTCGAACTGCTTGTCGCAGCGATCGTCGGTTCGCCGCCGGGATGCCGGAGAGGTTCTTCGCTGGCAACTTCGCAGGCATCAGCCGGAACACCGAGCGGCTGACTCTTCTTTCCGGGCCCCGTGCTTGGTCCGTGATCTTTCCATCTTCGAAACTTGGCCTTGCCAATTGATCTTCCCATCTTCAGTCAGTAAACATTCTTCTCCTCTTTCTTATCGATCAACTCGATGCAGTGGGAAGACTTCTCTTCTGTTCCAGTTTGCATTTAACTGCGCGGCAGGGAGCGGTGGGAATGTTGCTTTTATCTGCAGTAAGAGAAGATTAGACAACAAACCGCCGTTTTTGTCTCAGGAATTTTTTCATGGATTATTTTACTCGTCTTGTTCATTGATTTTCTGCCTGTTTTGATGATTTTTTTGATCGTATATATATATATATATATTTTTCAGGGTGTAGCTTCCGCATCTGAAGTTCTTAGTAGGATACAGATGAAGTAAGAATTGCAAACTTTCTGTCAGTTCATGAGTTGAATCTCCGAGCCAACATGATATTTAGGAATTAGTTTGTCAATTAAACTTCAGTTGTCGTGTGTTGTTAAGTTTGCAATTAGAAAGACGAATACTACCATAAAATTAAATTCTGATGGAAAATAGCATATTGATCATGCATTTTTCTGTATGACCTTTTACCTTTTAGTTTTGAGGAGCATCTTTCATGAATTGGTACAGTTTTTTTATTTTCTTGAAGTTGATTGTTACTGTGTATCTGTTATCTGAGCTTTTCTTAAAATGAGAATATTGAGATGCAAGTGTGGTAAAGTAGGAAAGGATACAGTAGAAATAGTTTGATTAGAAATAGGAAAGGATACATAGAAGAAGCATGTATTTGAGATCCAGTTATAAAAGTGTAGAATTGTTGTGGCAATTAGTGCGAAAGATGCACCACAAGAAAAGTAAATAGCCGTTGATTTGAAATGAGTGAAAAAAATTGTGCGAAAGTTGATTAAGGTGTTATGGATAAGTTAGAGCTGACATCACTGGTCATATTGGAGGGGATTAACTTATAGAGATCCACATCTAGCAAGTTAGGATAAGACTCTTGATGATGAAGATGATGCCTTTGTGCACTAAATTTCTCTTGCATGTGAATTTGTGATCAGTAAGATACTGCTACTGCCTGGTTATACTTCATAATGTGCAAGCTTTGCACTACACCAGAAATTGAGTTTTCTTCTTTGGCTCAAACTACCCCTTGAAATGTGATTGTACTTCAACATGATGCTTGATGATTTGTTTATTCTGATAAATAGGTACATTGAAAATGATGATGGGATCATGAAATACTTCGCTGCATTTCATCTTAATGAGAGCTTTCCAGCTGCAGTCATCATTGATGACTTTGGAGAATTGTTCAGTGAGAGGTGAAGTGTAATGCTGTAATAAACAGTGAAAATGATCCTAAAGGGTCTTGTTGCTTAATATGCAATCTACTACTGTTATTTCACATTCCTGCTGTTTAGATTCTGCTATCCGTTGCAACTCTTATTCATTACTGACTACATTTTTCATTTTTTGTACTTTGATAAAAATCATTATCATCTTCATCGTCATCCTCCTCATCGTCATTATCAATTTATAGTGCTAATTCAACTTGTCTAAATCTGTTTGTGTAACTGTTAACCAAGCTTTGTTTGTCTTATGCATCTTTCCATCTCTCTGTGACTTCTAAGCTCCTTATAATCAATATCTTCAATTGATATTGCCTCTACATTCTCTAACATATGTTTGTTTTAGTTCATTCATCATTTTTACTACTCCTTAGATGAAAGTAAACTTGTGTGGGAACAACAAGAAAATGTGAATGAGATTTTGCTGAAATTAGTATGTCTCTCCATGTATGTATGCTATCCATGTACTAATTTTGCTTCCATAAATTGTCAGAATAGATATGGTGATGCCAGAGTAAGAGATGCTGCTATGGTTCGTGCGCTGGCTTTGTGTCATCATGCCATAACACATGCAAAGTAAGCTATTAGCTTATCGTATGATAAACCCCCCTACTTTTTGTGTTTTTTCATATTTTCTAGATTGTAGATTTTAACTAAAAAAAAATTTCGAACTTGCAACCCACTGAAACTTGCTTAATTACAATGCTGTTCATCCAAATCTGTATTTTCTCATGACATCTGAATATTAGTAAGATTCAAATATTGATGTCCTCGAAGTTTCTCCAAACCTACCTCTAATTACCACTTGTTAATAATAGTACAGTTGAATCTTTGGTAATTAACTGGTCTAAACCTTGCATTTATTTGAAAAAGGACATAATATTCAAAGATTTGGGTGATGTGTATGTAATCGCCTCATCTTTGGGATAAATACCTGCATACTAGATCATTTTATTTCCTAACCTTATACCAGACATCATTTGGGGACACAAGTGCTCAATTCGAGACCTCTAGCTTTAATATAAAGTTCAATCTCTAGAAACCAACTGTCCTAAAAGTTCAATCTCTGATATATAGTTCAACCCAGATTGCGCTATTACAATTATTACCTAAAAAAATGATCTAATGAATACCTTTTGTTAGCATTCAGTCAGTATGGGTACCTATGGAGAGGACAAGCTTACACAAGTACAACTTAAGAAGTACTGCATTTGCAGTGAATGTTGATGAAATCATCATTATATTATCTAAGCAAGAAATCCAGATAATAAATGCTGAATTATGAAGCATATACTCATACCAGGCCATCAGGTTGAAACTATTAGCAATGAGGTTTGAAAATCCTTTTGGAAAAGCTTATTAGATTAGTTTACTACTTGTCCAAAGCATCATGAATCCTAGTGTAGGGAGACAAGTAATGCCATAGAAACTTAATAAATCATAACCACCCCTTTCAATGATCAAGATCACTAGAGAAGGCAGGTATTAAACCAAGAAAGGTAAAGGAAGGAGAAGAAAAATACAGGGAAGCAATTGAACAAGTAAGTCGAATGATTTGTGTGGTATAGGTATTACTAGATTGGATCAAAATTGGTAGGTTTACTTAAAGGCACAACCATGGAAAGAAAGCTTCTTCTATGCAAGTGAATTCATCATTATGTTCAAGTAAGAAGAAAATATCCTATTCATAGATCGAGTAACCTGAAAGTATTAGAAATATGTGTGAGTCTAATAATCATGCAGTTATGGCTCTAAACATCTCTACATTCTTGGATTCATCGTACAAAACTTTCCATATTGACGTTTTATATATTCAATATGTTGTGTTATATCTGGCATGAATAAAAGATTTTGTGGAGGTATCATAGGTTATGGTGCGTGTATATTATGTTTATATAGCAAAAACTAAAGGCTTGATTATTATAAAAAAATGGCCTGATGAGCAAACAAATGACTACCTTACGTATACTTAATGCATAGTAAAGGGACCATATTACATGATGGTCTTAATGCTAACTCATACAATTACCTCTCTTCAACAATTTCTTTGTAACAACACACTTATTGATTGTGGGAAAATGTTTTAAAACTAAATGCTACTCTGGATCTCTAGATTTATTTTGTCTCATTTTTAGGGCTGAATTATGGTTGACACTTACAGCAACAATAACATCAAACTAAGCTTTTATCTTATAAGATAGGGTCAGCTAAATTAAGTTTGACACCTAACAACTTAAAATCATATTTTCTATCAAATTATATTTTGGGTTTTTTTCTTTTTCAAGGTGTAATTTAGCTCAAAGCTCATTGAGTAATTTGGCCACATCGTTGAGGCTCAATTATCTAATTTAGCCTACAACCAACCTTCAAAAGATCTAGGAAGTAGAGGTGCTTCAGTGTCCTCGTTAATGCATCTTTTTGATATAGATGCTGAGCATTTGCATAGTAATTGTCATATGTAGTTATTTATTACGTGGCTAGCTTAAGTAGTTTATTATTTGGAAGGTGCTAAGTTTCTTTTTTGCATTTTTACCAACGTTTTAAAGTATCAAGATGGAACCTGGGGTTTCCTGTCAGCTTCTGCTTTCAGATACACACCATGGAAACAACCCTCGGATGTTGTTCATATACAAGAGATGGATACAGTCCATATTCACAATCAATGGTACTTATCTTCGTTTTTTTTGTTCCCTCTTTTCTAAACTTAGTTTTAAAGCAATTAAGAATTCTGAAGTTAAGCCCTCCCTCTTAATCGTACGAATTAGCACTTTTTAAATTAGACAAAATTGCATGCCCACAATGAAATCTCAGAGAATTCAATTTCTTTTATAAATTTCATAATATGTTAAACACTTGAAAACAACCTCTTTTCTACATTTTATTAGCAGCTATTAACTTAAGAGCTAAATCATGATTGTGTTAAATTCTCTCTTCTATTTGTATTTTGGAGAATTACATACTGTGAAATCCTATATAATTGTACACTAAACCTCCAGTTCCTTGTAAACATAAAAAACATCTTTCATGTTGTTTTGTGTTTTTTAAAAGATAATTTAGGGCTTGTATGTAATATTGAAATTGCTGAACCTCGAAGAAGTCTCATGTCAAGAACTCATAAGGAATGAAATCAAACCGACAACCCGCAATGGACTTATCATGTCATTCTAGCATTTGTCTGAAAGCGATGTACAACCTGTAGCAACTACATCAAGAAATGGCAAGAGCATTCACTGTCAATTGTGCAAGGCATACTAGGATGAAGGTTGAGTAATCTACAAATAATACATTGTATTGTTGGGTGTATATACCACTGATAAAAGACAAAGGGATGGTTGTAAACATAAAAGTAATCAAGTATAGAAGTTCTTTTGAAAAATTACATACCATTCCCTAGAGAAATATCTTGACAAATTACACATTTTTCATCTCGAGAAATTACACATCTTTCCCTTTTCAAAATTTTCTTTCTCAAGGGTTTTTAGTCCACAAGGAGGTTCCTCAGTGGCAAGTGGTTGAGGGGGCTAGGACTATGTACCATAGTTTGACTTACCCTATCCCATACTATAATAGGCTTTCACATGCAACCTCCAAATCTACTCTGCAGGTATAATGTTGATCCTCATACATTTTTCATTTGGGGGAAGGTTAATGCGGTTTAAACATTTTTTGCTATAAGTTGACATTCCTAACAATAAACATTCGTTATTTTCAATAACCTTTCATATCTTGGAGAATCCGCTCTCAAAAACATGTACTTGCAGTTCTCCACTAAAATAATTATTGTCCTGAAGTTGCTTCTATTGCTTATATTATATGCAATTTAGATAAATTACATTAGGATCGAAAGTGCATATTGCCAAATTCAATTAGGTATCCTGGATTAGTGTCTAGTTTTCTAACAGGCCTCTCGTTTATCTTTTTAATACTATGTGGTATTTGAGTGGTAAGGGAAGTCTAAGATATCCCCCATTCTATCTTTTGATATAATGAAGTAGATAACGACTAAAAGAGTGTGATCTTATTTAGGCAATGTTTGATTCAATTCAATTTAGATGTTGATATTATTTGAATATCAGTATTATTTGTCTGTTATTTATAAATTATTATTTGTTTGGTTCAATGTCTATTATGTTATTTGTCATCTCAAGCTTCACTAAGCGACCCTATACTCTCCTCTTTCTATTACTATGTTAAAATGACATCTAGATGTCACTGTAAAGCGGCAATTTTATAATTTTTAATAATATTATTTAAACATGTCATCAAAACAAACAATTCATTTTTCCAATTAACATGATATTAACATCTATTGATGGAAAAGAATCGCCAAGGTGAGCTAGTGGTTGTGATTAGGCAGTACGATGAAGCAGGAATGCAGGAATGCGAGGAATCACCATGAGTGAGGTACACCAAATTTAATGTGGTTTGGAGCCTCTCCTTCTACGTCCATAGACCGTGCCAAAGAGCAAAAGTTCCATCATGCAAAAGAGAAAGAGCTCAAGGGAGCATACAGAGAGAGACGAAGAATGGGAGAGAAAAAGAGAACTAGCATTGATGGCATGCTCAGGGTTAATGGGGGATCCTCCAGACCCAAAGGCTTAACAGAAGAAAATTAGACCGGTTCTACGAAAAAGGAAGATCCCCATTTTCTGCCCAAAGAGCCCTATTTATAGTGGTTGCAAGCAATTCCTAGCACTTAATGCTTCTTTTGTGATGTCAACACGTGGTCGGGAGATCCTGATAAAGCAAAGACGAGAAATCCTCCTAGGGGGTAGAGCACATGCTTCATTCGTGTCGCCCCCCTAGCATCACCTACACCATGCATATTTATGGGGAGGTGTGCCGTATGTCCTACTAGATTGATGGTGTGAATTCCTTTGCCTTAGATGGAGCGAAGCATGCCGTAGAAGATTGTGGTGATGATCGTCTTGAAAAGAACTAAGGCGATTGTTGTGTCAGGTGAAATGTTTGATTGGAGTTGAGTAGGAAGAACCTAGAGTTGCCTGGGGTCATCTCGTCGTGGAGTTCTATCTAGTATGCGAATTTTGGGCGCACTGCCTAGGGCTTCCCTTTGGTCAAGGTGTGACCTCGTGTGTCACTTTGGGCAAGAAGGCCACCTCCAAGGAACTACCCATGCGCCATGTGGACGATTGTAATAAAGAGGGATTCCATGTGTAAACAACATCACAATAACATTGAACTAAATGCTTTCATAGTTAAAAAAGTAGTAAGAAAGAATGGATCACAGTAAAAGGGAAATCACATCAGCTTAATACTTCTGAATGATTCCAGAAGAATGACAATTGAGTTGATTTTAAATTAAGCAGCTATCAATCTAACTTTTCAGGATTTACTGATTCTTTTCTTCCCATTTGAATTCAAAGGCAGCGGATCAAATTCATATTTGCTGACGAAGAAGAGCAGCCCAGACTGCAGCTCTGCAAGGATGCGAACTGCCAAGTATTCAATTTCTTGTGATTGTCTGCTGCTGGAATGGATAAGAGATGAAGGAGATTCATCTTCCACTTCTGCTTCTGCTGCATTAACCTTTGATCTTCACAGCCATTCTGCCATTAAAGGGCCAATGACTGCGTAGGTATGTTACCATTCTGCTGCAGAATTACTTTTAGTTTTTTTTTTTCTCTTCATGTTTTGTTTTTCTAAGCTGTTACTAGAGGAGGAATGCGATAGATCCAATGTAGTTGATGAACATTTTAATGCCGATTATCTTCTGCTTCAAACTTCTCATCATGTTTTGGCCGAAATCTTACACTTTTAGGATAAAATTTCATAGAACTTAAATTTTTGGATAAAAACTAAAGATCATGGGGTTCAAACTGAATTCAAAATTGGTATATTTATGAGCGAAATTGAAGTCGGAATGAATTTTTAAAACTTTGCTCGAGAAGCTCGTTTGGTTAGAGTTATTCTTTTTTCCCAATTTATAAAATTTAATTTTATTTCACATCCAATATAAATATAAATAACAACAGCAACAACAACAACAACCAAGCCTTGATCCCACTAGGTGGGGTCGGCTATATTAATCCTTTGTTTCCATTGCGCTCTATCAGTTACCAAATTCTTATCTAAGTTTAAGTAACTAAGATCACTCCTTATAGTTTCTTGCCATGTCTTCTTTGGTCTCCCTCTTCCTCTTTGTACATGGGCAAAATCCAATAACTCAATTTTTCTAACTGGAGCTTCAATTGGCCTACGATTTAGATGTCCAAACCATCGAAGCCGACTTTCTCTAAGTTTATCCTCAATTGGTGCAACACTAACTTTCTTTCGGATATACTCATTTCTCATTCTATCCTTTCGTGTATATCCACACATCCATCTTAACATTCTCATTTCTGCAACATTTATTTTATTTGTATGTTTCTTCTTTGCAGGCCAACATTCAGCACCATATATCATCGCTGGTCTTACTACAGTTTTATAAAATTTACCCTTAATTTTGGATGAGATTTTTCTATCGCATAACACACCAGAAGCATTTCTCCATTTTCCCCAACCT